>CATIWQ010137472.1:0-15717 GCA_949673415.1 Euphorbia schlechtendalii | reverse complement strand
AATTACATGAATTGAAAATTGGATTTTAATGTGAAATATGACACTCGATGTATATAATGATCATATACTATTCAAATGCGAAACTTGAAACTTAATCTTAATACTTTCTTTATCTCCAATTATGTGTATACGTTTTTATATCACTCATTGTACTAGTTATAATGGTTATTATACCTCGTGTAATAGTCATTATACCAGGTATAATAGTCATTATACCAGGTATAATGACATGATGTGAAACTGAATTCTAATGGAAGTCAGAAAAGACAAAAACTAACAAATTATCAACAATCATACCATGATCTTCATACTTGAGAAACTTGAAATCATATGTCAGAATTCCATCATAAAGCACCAAAATAGTAAACATCATGCACAGAAAAGGCTGAGTAAAAATACAGAAAACAAAACATCGTTCAAACCTAAATTCGTCGGAGGAAAACTAAACTCATCGGAAAAGGAATAAAAACTGAAACAAATCGTGAAATCGCATCAAAACTGAAACAAAACTCATCGGAAAACTGAAACAAATTGAGTAAATCTGAAAATCACAAATTGCGATCTACACAAATAAGAAGAAAAAAGAGCAGAGAATAAAACAAATCATAGTAAAAAAACAGATCGGAACAAAATCACAAGAAAAACGGAGAAAACTGAAAAAAAATAATCCAATTCGGAAATCAAATCGAAGAAAAAAAGCAAACCGGAGTACAGATAAAACACATCAGAATAAATAGAAGGAATGAAAAGAGGCAGCAACACAAGTCGAAAAATTGATGAAGAGATCGGAATGAAAAAAAGCATCAACAGATTTGGATCTAGATCGAAATTTGATGATGAAATAGGAATGAGATAAAATCACAACAACAAGTTGTGATTTGATGAGAATTCAATTCATAAACATCTTGATTTTGAAGAAAAAGAAGAAGAATGTTAAGAAGAAGAAGACTAAGAGAGAGAAAAGAAAACCGAATAAGAAGAAAACAATTATGGTAAAAGAATAAAGATAAAATAATAAAATCAGGAAAAGTAAAAATATTATTTCTTTTTTGTAAAAGAAAAAATATTTTACTTAAAAAAGAAGGTATTTGCTTGTATTTTGTTATTTGCTGGCTAATTCTTGCTTGTAGGCTCATTTTGTGTTTTATTGGCTGCTTTGATTAATTTAGACTGGTATCCATTAAACATAGTGTTTAATCAATGACTATGATATATTATTATTCATTTAATTGATAATATAATGTTGCACAATATTATTATGTTCGTTCTAGGGGTGATTTTCATTTGAATTAGAAGATCTTGTAGTGAGAGATGGTTTCATTTGAACAATTTGTTCTCCATCAACTCCCATTTTTCGGGCATACAGCCCAGCCTCGAAGAACCGTTTTACTGCATCTTCCATGTACTCTTTCCCTTCCTTAACTGTCATTTCTTTCCCAATATTTTGAGGGTAACTTGTCAGCACATGATCCCCTTTTAACACTGCTGCTAGCTGCAATAACTCCTGCTGGAATTCACTAGGCTTCGCGTCTTCTTTCGCCTCACTTTTTCTAATTCGGGTTGGAGTTGGTAGTTGCACTGCATATCGTCATAACTTAAAATATTAGCACACTAATTTTGTTGCAACAGAAGATGGAAAAAAAGACTCGGTACTTACCGGGGCAATCAGTTCTAGGCTCGGTACGGGAAAGGACAATGTGTTCAAAGGTGGCAGCCCATTCATCTCTCTTTGTTAGAAAAGGAGACGTAAGGTTGAAAATTTTCTTCACTGTTGCTGGAATCGAAGAATGCTCGTATTCAGATGTCGGGAACGGCGATCCTTTCGGTCCATGAACAACTGCATGCATCATCAGCAACGTTACATAATATAAATGATATTATTCTACTTGCCTATATAGCTCATAACGAAAACTGAATTAAAAAGGACATAGGAAAATACAACTTCTAAAAACATATTCATATATATATCATTAGTTAATTTGACATTAGATTAACACATTTTTTGAGGAAAATGTGAAAAACATTATTGTCAGGTATTTTTTTGTAATTTTCTTTTAATCGATAGAGTTGCACAAAGCACCTCTATAATTATTATTTTTCAATGTCACTCGGTTAGACTTCAATTTCAATAAAAAATTTACTAGCCAAAAACTGATTTTTTTTTTTATTAAGCAGAATGTTTGGTTTTTCAAGGCACGTGGCTGCGTCATATTTCTGTCGTCTGATTAAACAGTTTGTGCCTTTTCAATTAATTGTAAGTATTTTTTTTATGATTTCGGGCAACTATTATATAGAAACTTTCAATGAAAACATTGAAGAGTTGAACCAAAAGCAAAAGACTCAACAATATCCTAACCAAATCCCGCGCTTTCATTATTGTAGCAACACACCATAAAAAGCATTCATACTGTTAGTTGGGAAAACAATATAAAAACGGTGATATTCTTTTCTTGCCTGTAGTTGATTTGTTAGCCTACAATAGACTAAGGTTTTCACAATGAAATTTTGACAAATGAACATAAGAAAACAAAATAGTAGTGTGAAGTGGATTTTTATATACATGGAAGAAGCAATTGAGCAGTGAGAAATTTTATTATTATTTTTCTTTTAAAATTTTCGCTTAAATTGAAAGAGAAATACCGATGGGCTACAATTAAGTAGCGAAAAAATAACTTTGTCAACAATTACGTTAGATCATGTTCATTTTATACTGTAATTGATTTTAATTGAGATCGTTTAGCACAAAAAAGATCAAAGATAAATTGATAAAATGCACTGGAATTGAGAAGAAAAAATGGAGAAAGAGGATAGGGGGAGGTGACCTGTAGACTTATGAATCCAAGGGGAGACGACAATGGTGGGTACCCTAACTCCCAAACGATCGAACTTGAATAAGAAGGGCTGGGGACCCACAATCCCATCAGGGCTAGGGACCCCACTGACAGGTGTAGGGACATGATCAAAGAATCCGCCATGCTCATCATAAGTGATCACCATCATGGTTTCATTCCACTGTGGGCTACTCCTCAGCGTCTCGTATATCTGCATTCCCATCCCTATCACAATTATTAACCACTGAACCCCATTTTCAAACATCACCAGCCCAACTTGTCCACTACAAACTAATTCTAATTATTGTTGACTATTCAATATTTAATTACATTTATTCGTGCGGTATCTTAGTTTATTAACTTAATTGCTTTTGTGATTAACACCTATCTGATTTGTAGCTATTTATTATGACATCCCAAGTTTATTTGCCTTTAAAGCTCTATTTCATTATTCTTTCAAAAATATTTCTATCAAGAATTACAAACAAATTACTTGAAAAATGGTGAAATATATTCATTTTCTTATGAATATATAGATTCCTCGATGAATATGGTACTGGACCATCTCTTATAACATGGACAATTTTTTCATCGACTCAGGATGAATTTGAGTTTGAACCCTTCAACATTTATGCAAAATAAACATTAAAAAATACATCTAATTAAATTGGTAAATATGTGAAATTTTACAAATGCCACACCATAAATAATGTTAGATTTGGCAAAAACAGAAACACAATTGTTGTCAAAATGTTGACCCTTGGGTCTTTTTTAGTAGTCAATACCATGTAGTATCATCAATATAATGAAATTTATATAAATATTGATAGTATATCATTGAGAACCTTTTCAACAAATGTGCTTTGTTTTAAAATATTGAGTTTAGTTACTATGAAGAAAAAGAAAATGATTATGGTTAATAAAAAATATCAATAACAATTAGACCTAACAAACTTCAAAATTTTGCTATTATTGTTTTTTGAGGTTAAAATTAAGGATAATAATTGAAGTGAAAGAAGAGAAAAGGGACCTGTTTGACGAACATTTGACCTTGGTAAACATCATGAGAAGGATGATCATCGTTTGCAGGTTGTAGTTTAGTATCCATGTACCGCTGCTCCACCACTACATATCCCGGCAACTTCCCTTTCTCTGCATCTCTTTTAAAGCTCAAATCATAAGAATGGAAGTTTCCTATGTACTTTACCTTCCTTAGATTCCTGTAGAATAATGTCGCCGGAATATTCTGATAGTTTATTCCCCATGATATCCCCGCCTCATCAAGATTCTCAAATATAGTCCTTTGAGGATAACCCTTTACTAGCAATGCCGGAATGTTGCTGGTGGCTCCCGCCGATGTCCCTGAATGTACATATAGCCTGTTTGGCTGTGTCGATGATGGCACTGATGCAAACCACCTACCATTTTTCATTTTTCAATTAAAATCAATCAATGTTCCCGATTAATTGTAATGCGTTCGCTGACATACAGTACACCAATATATTTTATATTTTTTAAAATAAATTAAAACCAATAACAAAAATTTTATCTTGGAAGTCCATGTGTGTACTCTTTCTACTGTTCTAAGTTAATTTTGATCATTCTTTTTGTTGGATACTTCAATCACTGAATAATAAAAGAAATGCATATTTCAATGAAAAAAACTATAAAAGGAGTAAATGATAGAACTGAAACTAAAAATATCCAACACTGTTACAAAGAAGTCTAGATATGAGCTATCACTATCTATCAACCCCCTTGAAAAACACAAAATCACGTGACAAAACAACTAGAAACTGTTGAAGTATTTGTTTTTCTAGATAAGCTCATGAGTACTTAAAATTGCTAAAAAAATCCTTCAAAACCTGTTTATAAGTTTTAAATTAGAATATAAGTAATTGGAATCACTTCATCTCCCAACCTATATATAATTAATAATATATTAAATTACTTGTAAATTATTTTCCAATGAGGAACAATAAATGATATAAAAAACGTGTTTCTTGTATTATAGTAAGTCGGTTTAACTTCGTTATGAGCTCTCTTTATTTAACGTATAAATAGAATAAAGAATTACTTGAGATGGATTATTAATTTATGTTATTATTAATTTATAAATTTTTCTCAAAAATTTAGCACAATAAATAAGTCTCGGATAAAAAAAATGACAATGAAACAAGTTTTTCTATTTGTTGAAAAACTTGTTGTCCTAATTAACAAATGTGTAGCATGCAGAACCATAAAAAAGGGATATTACCAAAATGGACAACTAGTTTTGAGCAAAAGAAAAGACTTACCTTAAATCAAAGTTTAAATTATAAATTGTGACGGGATCTTGGTCGAGTGGTGAAAACGAAAGCTGTAAATTCTAGAGGTCGTATTCGAGGCGGGTTTGAGATTTTTCTTTCGATTTAATGTAAGTTCAATGTAAGTTTAAATAAGGGAAAATTATTTTTAAAAAAAGGGTTAAATTTTAAATTTACTTTAAGCTCACAAACACGAAAGAAAAACCCGTAGACAAATCTTTACAAACATTCTACTCAATAAAGTGAACAAAACATACTTTTGGAATGAATCAAAATAGTAAGTCATAACCATAAAATATATGAAGGTTAAAATAATATGATTAGTGCATACAAATGACTAATCAAGTGAAGTGTATGACAGTAAGGAAAGAAAGGGAACCTGTCGAAGACTGCAAATTGAGAAACGAGAGAAGAATAAACAGCGACGGAATCGGGATGAAACCCATTCATTACATCTCTTGACATGTTGAGAGAAGGATCCATTGATAGAGCTTGCTGTGCAAATCCATTCATTTTTGGCGGCGACGTCGTTTCACTGGACCCAAATATCTGCTCTCTTATAGCTTGAAATGAATGCCCTGGATCAGGATCCACATACTCCGATTCATCTTTGAAGTACAATTTCTGTGAATTAGGATCACTCGTGTTCAATTGATTCCATTCACTTCCGTCTACGCCATTGATTTCTGGATTCAACTTCTTCATCCAACCCAGCATATGATCGAACGATCGATTCTCCATTACCACTACCACTATGGTTTTGATCGGATTGCTTCCATTGATTCGTTGGAACTGGAAAAGAAACAGAAGGAAGATCGTGAGAATGGAAAGAGCTGATTTCGAAGCCATTGGTTTTTTGGGAGAGGAATGGGAGGAGAAAGACTCTGCTTAAATATCAGGCTAGCACCCCTGCATTTTACCTGTCTTTGTCTTCTTCTTCCTTTTACATCCCTTTATTACCATTTTCAAACTTTTTCACCTTTTATAACTTACCCTGTTTTAACTTTTACAAGGTGTTTTAAGAATCTTAGTTGTTATAAAAATAATCAAATATGTAATGAAAAATATTGAAAATTTAGTTAAATTTTATTTGCTAAAACTTAATATATATATATATATATATATATATATATATATATATGAATTTCATGTGACATTTGAATCCTAAAAATGTACATACGCATCGTTACATAGAAAAATCGATGAAGCAACGTGTAAATAACAGTAAATCAACAAAATATCTACAAAAAATCAGATGAAATTTAACAAAATTCTACCCAAGCAGGTCTATACGGTGATTGTTTTATAACATAGTCATGAGCTAACTCTTATATTGTTTATCTATTATAATAATGTAAGTTTCGCACATTTCACTTGTAAATAAGTAATAAATTACATTAAATGTGTATAAAGTGTCTGATTAATAAGATAACTGACAAATAACATTAAACTCAACGATTCATCTAAAATTATATTGTCATTTTAACTATTTCACAATTTTTAATATAACAATTAACCGAATGAGGTGATTTACTAATTTATCCTTTCATAAATGTCTTACTCTATTTTCAAGACTTCATTGATATGTTAAACAAAAATAATTTGTTAGTATTTAAATATTGATTTTTATAGTCTTCTTATCTTTTTGTTGAATTGAAATATAGGCTATCTTGAAAGTTGAACAAATCAATAAAGGTAGAATGAAAAACTTAGAAAAAAAGTACATTGAAAATACAAAATGATAATTAAAAAGATAAATCAAATTCCCTCTTAAACGTGAATATTTAGTTGACAAAAAGAGTACTTCTCATGCTAATCTCAAACTTAGTTTAAGAAAAAAAAATAGTTAAGGTAGGTAGAGGAGGGCAAGTTATATGCACACCTTTCTAATAGTTAAAATATTGAATTATTACAATTTTCAGTTACGTTCATTACATATATGTTGCCAAGCTAGTTTGATCCTTTTTTTTATAATCATGTATAGTTTACATGGGATACAAGTAAAATAAAACTTATCTATATAGCATTTTTCACAGTTCAAAATAAGAGGTCTACAATTTTCATGTAGCTACTAGATTGGTATAAAAACAAAAGGAAAATTTAAAAATAGTACTGCGTGATTTTTAGTCATTTACAAAACATGGTTTGAATTTTTTCCTTGGAGTTTCAAAAAGTTGATAAAAAGTGGATAAAGATATTTCTTATGATTTACAAAGAATATTTTAATCAATTTAACATTATTATTTGATATATATTAGGTTCAAGTCACATCTGAGGTGGGTGGTAATTTTTCCTTTTACAAATCTAAAAAAAATGTTTGAAATATGTTTCAAACTATCTTATTAGTTATCATGTAAAAAAAATTTAAATTCAAGAATCATTTTGTTAATAGAACTATAGTAAGAGGGCCACAAAATATGATTTATTTCTATTCTGATTTCTACCATATGACTTGTATGTAAACTACTAATGAAAAGAGCAAAAATAAGAAATTTTTTTTGCTATTCGAGAAATTTAATTTAGGACATTTGCCAGAAAAGGGATTAATGAAATGAAACACAGCTGGGATTGAGGCCTACTAAAGTAAGATTTGGAAATTTGGATTTCAACAAATTTGCTATCAAAATTTAATGACACAGATACTCTAAGAAAAGTTAAAAAAAGCGAAAAAGATCTACTCCTTTGAAAATAATAATTATTTTTTATCTAGCCAATTCCATTACATTAGAAACTTCTCTCCCTTATTTCTCACTTGACTTGAACCCTTGAAATTAAAATTAGATGACATGACTCAAAAATAAATTTAAAAGATAAAATATAGTTCTGTTTACATATATTAAGCTGTAAAGGGAGTGAAAGTAATTGAAGATTTTTGAACAAATAAATTTTTTTCTTTATATTATTTCAATTCTTACATTCATCTAAAAATATCATTTTTACAATCGAAGTAAAGGGCTAGAATTTGTTTTTCCCTTATCCAAGATGCACCAAAGTTAAAAAGGCATGTTGACCGAATAACTTTGAAAAGACATGTTGGTCTTTCAATCCAATATTGTATTTCAACCCATGAGCGTTAAAGGGAAAACGAGATCATAAATGGTAACTATAGTCGTGATGCCATGGTGCCAAATTAAATGAGGCACTCCCCTCTTTCGTTCTTCTCTTTTCTCGTAAAGATAGAGCATTGGATTACAAATATAGGCAATTGTTCAATTTCTGATTGTTGAGATGGCAAGTGTCCAATCCGACTTCTGTACCATGTGGTTGCATATGTGTTATTCCTTTAGACATATCAAATTCACTTTTAGTGCTAACCTTCCCATACATTTTAGCACCATATTCTCCGTTGTATATGGTTGAGCTGATTTCTTAACCGATAAGAATGCATTGAAGGTCTTTCCAGTTTAATTTTCCTAAACCGTTAACTATCATCAGTGTTTTAAAAAGCGCTAAGTGCTAGTCGTCGGGTGACCGAAGATTAATCAGGATCTAGAAGTGATTAATCGGGGTCTAGGCGGACTTAGGCGCTAGTCGGCAGAGTTTAGACGCTCAACATAGTCGGGCGGTAAGCCTCAAAATAGTGCTTAGGCAGACCTAGGCGGAGACTTTTAAAACAGTGACTATTATTTAACATTGAAAAATAATCATCAAATCACAAGCTAGCATACGACCATGTATGCTGGTATCAAAAGTATGACAAATTTGAGTTCTATTACCAATTCTTTTTACTTATCACGTAGTTTGGACTTGACTACAGCTCTCATGTCTCAGCTATAGAAAAGAAACTTCCCAATTATAGCTTGGAAAATATAAGGCCTATGGGAGGATCATAATTACTAAATGTGAGATTAAGGAAGAGCTTATTGAAGGATCATAACGATTATATGTAAGATTAGCGAACTGCCTTTTTAAAATTTATAACACAATCTTAAACATTGAAATAGCTAATTCAGCCATCAAGATATTAACTGCTAATTTCAAACAGGGTTTGTTTTGCACTTTAACTTCTCATTTCATAGCCTGTGTCAAAAGGCACCTATTTTGCTTGATATGGAATTCAGTAAGCAAAATTAAAATCTCCATCTCAATACCCAAAATAATCGCATAAAGGCTAATATTTGAAACTCTGGGTGTCTTGATGCTTTCCACTTTACTTGTAACCAAGTACAGACCACAATAATGATACTAGGATGTAGCACCCAAATGAACACAAGCAGGATACAATTCCTAAAAGAAAAATAAGCCAGATTAACAAACTTACGAGGGGAAACCCCATATAACTAAACAATTAACATTAACATAAGAGTGATTTATTTCCAGAAATTATTCAAAAAAGTCAGAATCTAATCCAAATTCCAACAGACAGGCTAGAAGGGTAGAACCCCACTTACTAAATATAACTTGTTCCCAATTGTATACTTAAACAAACATCATACCACACATCATCAAACGCTAAAACATTAACATAGTATTACTATTATCATTATTCCAATAAAACACCTAAAATGCCATTGAATCCAACCCCAAATATCCAACTTCAACCCTTGGTGATTCAAGTTATCAGCTGCCGTTTGTTGAAAAGTAGCAGCACTTCCAATAGCCAGCAGGTCAACAAATCAAAGTTGAATTCAATGCCATTATACACCCTGCCTTTATTTTTCACCACCTCCCAAATTTAAAAGCTCAAAACCCTTGTTATCACGTTCTATCTTCGGCCCATGTAAACCAGATTAAGGCATTCACTTCTAAGGAATTTCGCACAATACAGATGTTTCGACTTTTGTTATCCACCCTTCCATGAGAGCTCCGCAAAATCTGCATCGTGAGAAAAAAAAAACCAATCCAGGCTCACCGATAAGAAAAAAAAAAGCTTTTTCACTCCTAGCAAAAATAAACTGGACATCTGCTGATATAAGTGGATGAAAAAATAAAAATAAGATATACTAGCAAACAAACTTATAAGCTAGTCCAAACTACCATGAGACAGTGTAATAAGTCTTTATTAGTACAAGACAGAGGAACTCGAAGATAAACAAGACGAATCAATAATTTTCAAGCTAATGTGGCATTGCAGACAGCACTCCACCATCATAACAAATTAGCAAGAGGCAGTACCTGACCAGAACTCGAGCTGAATGTCCTTCAATTACATATGAAATTTTATAAAATTTATCATAAGATAGCAAAATACTGACACTTTTTTAAGTTTCACAAGAGAACAAAATATAAATGTGATTTCTGCTTAAGTAGGTGGACAACAAAATTTAAGATATTAGTCCCATATATGATATATATGATGCAAGTGATATATTATAAATAGCAACTTAGCACTGCTCCTATCACACGTCATTTACTCCCCACCCCACCCAAATACGACCATCACGGATGCTGGCTTTCAGGGGTTTCAATTTGATTGAACGTAAAGAGAGAGATCACTTACTTGTTCAGTAGCAAGTGCCCGCAAAGAGTCACAGCCACCATGCTCCAACAAAATCTTGAAATTTTGAAAGTTGATAAAGGCTGCAAAGTTGGAGTTATATTTGGTAGCAAGAGGCCTCAGTACATTCACCGAAGTCATTCTCGGAACCTAATGATGAAAATGATGTATGTTATAATAGAAAATAATAAAGAAAGGGCTCCAGCATATACTAATTACAGGATTTAGCAGGGTGGAGATCTTATCTTACCATCCAAGCTTTCATACTCATCTCACACGATATAGCGACCACCCCAAATGGACTTCCCATAATATTGCTCACAAATTGGAGTAAACTGCTGATTTCCATTGAAAAGCTGTTGCTGAATCTGCTGCTCCTGCTGCAATCTTATATGCTCAATGGCCTGAGAATTCTGCCAGCCTTTCTGTTTTTCAGTCTGGAATGGCAAAGGAGGCACCTGTTTACCAGGAAAAGGAAAGCTAATGGTCCCAGCGAAGCAGTCACTGTTATTAAATAACTGAGGCATTGCTTGAGAGGTGATACTGTTGAGCACGGAACCTGTTGTTGATATTGGTAATTGATACCCATCTAACCAACTATAATCATCTGCCAGTGAATTCTCATTAACCAAATCAGACCCAGGACCAGGATCATTTGTTGATTTAAGAGGAGCATCAGTAAATCCTGGGGGCGGACCAAGGTGCCTAACAGGTCGGTTCACAGGACTTTTTCTTGATGGTGGTGATGCAGCCGCCAACATCTTAACAGGAAAATTGTCAGAAACAATTCCAGAGGATGCAATAAAGTCAACCCTTGATGGAGCTAAAGCCTCAGGAATTTTCGTTTGATAGTAGAACATAGTCGCAGGGTTTTTGGTTGCAGGTTGGTGGATGGGCATTGAGTTTGCAGGAGCATATACGTTGCCCAAGACTTTTGGAAGATCATGATCCATTGCATGCCCATTCTCCATGCACCTAACAGCTTTCAAACTGTTTGCAGGACCATGGTCCATTGCATGCCCATTCTCCATGAACCTAACAGATTTCAAACTTTTTTCAAGTGAAGCAGCTTCTTCTGTCAACCACTTTGAGGAAGGTGGTTGAATTGATTGTAGTTTCTGTGGAGTATTAATACCAGAAGAAGTGAAATTTTGAGAACCTGCATCAACCATAGCTTGCTGCCTCATGTCTAGAGGAGCTGAAATAGAGCCATTGTAAAATTTCACATCACTAGATACTTCTGGATACAGTTTCATGCCATCAAAAGAGGCCTGATTTGGGACATAATTACCTTTCTCTGTCAATGCAGGCCTGAAAACAATTACTTCATCTTCCTCACCTCCTTCTGCATATGACTGTATACTAGGCTGCAGAAACCCAATGTTTACTGAATCCTCAGCCTCGTTTCCTTGCAAAACACCATTTGTCTTCGGCAGGCCAGAATCAAGGGTTAGCATGCCATCATCTAAAATTTGAGGCTCCACACCTATAACAAATTTCTTCATCCTCGAATCATAAAATATTGTTTTTTGATCAATTCGAGCTACGTTTGCTAAAGCCTTTCCTGCTGCAAGAATTCTTTTGACGCGTGCGATATTTTCCTTGCTACCATCACTTCCAAAAGAATGCTTCTTGGAAAAATCTAAAATGCTTTGAGCAGGGAGAATTGGTAAAAATCCTCTCAATTCATAATCTTCCCAAAGTGCAAGCCGATTTCCAGTTTCCCTTTCCTCATAGTGAGTCATCTTATAAAAGCATGAATCATCTTCATTATCATCAAGAGATTTTGACCAAAATGATAAGATCTTGTTCAAGAAAGATGCACAATGATTAAAAAATCCAAGTCTAACAGCAGCTTGTTTCTCATCTGCATCACTGCCTGATGCAACATCAGGGCAGCAAGCCAACCATTCCATGAAGATTAAGATGCCTGGTAAAAGATAACTGGATGAAGGGTCACGCAACTGTAAAAACCTCTCCATAATGTTTCCCATTAAATAAAAAATGGCAGTAAATGAATTTTGAAGTAGAACAGCTCGCTGCACAATTTCCACATATGACTGACCCTCAGCCTCCTTTTTCACATTGTGAACTGTAAACACAAGAATAGAGATAAGCTGTATAAAGAAGAGAGCATTGTCACCAGCATCTGCACCAAAATTTAGCTCCTCTTCTGGTCCAGAAGAAAGAAGCTCACCGAATTCTGACCTAACTGAAGAAAGGACTTCAGCAAATGTTTCCAAACTGAAAAGATAACACAACAATGAGAAAATAAATAAATACACTAAATCCAACATAAGAATATACATTCCATTTCCTGTAAATGGAAAAGTACCTTGTACGAGTGAATAAAATGCCATTAAGGCGGACAAAACGGATGCAAAAGGATTTATACATATCCTGAACATTAGATGTCTTTCCATTAGCAAAATTAGTCACCGAGTTTGTGTCTTTAATTGCAGGTTTTGCTTCCCCTTTCCCTCTTCCCTTACTCAAGAGCGCAGATGAATCGTTAACTGTGGAAACTTTGAACTCTCCAATCTGTTGAGCATAACTCTGCCGGTTCTGCCATAAATACAAATGCAAATCCAAACAGATTAGACAAGACATCACTATAGACTGACTAAAATTTGAAATATCAAACAAATAATCTTGGTGGTCGTCATCAGATTAACAAGCAGTTCGCAAGGTGAGATCCAATTTTTCGAACAAAACAATTCACATGCTCCTAAATTGTACATTTCAGTTTAGACAAGGCAAGATTTCAACTGAAGTTAACTTCAAAACCAACAACTTCTACTAAGAACTGAAACCTTGAGCATAAAGTTGTCAATAGTAATTAATACACAATTCTCCCTCCAAAAAAATTGGCATCTCCATCTTGCATTGTTATACAGTTTAATAGTTAAAAAGAACAATCAATCGTATTTCAAAAATAATCATCAGCAAACCATAGAAATGGATAAAAACTAAACTTAAAAGGAAAAAGACCTTTTCAAAAGCAACAATCAAGTTGTCTCTCGCAGTTGAAAAGGGGCTATCAACCGCCAGGCTTCTAAAATACCGGTATAAAGTAACCAACTCATCTCCTGAATAAGCAGCCAAAATAGCAAGCTGGTGGAAGCAAAAGAGCAATTAAAATAGTCAAATAAAAAATCATAACAATAAAGGAAAGAAAATATAGCAGCACTATGAAGGATGAACCTGATGATGGGGGTTTCCATTTGACGGCCAAAGAGATGCAGCTTGTAGATAGTAACATGAAGCCGCTGCATGCTCACGTGTTTTGGAATCACCATCCCCATATAATCCCTTGTACCTTGCAAGGTCACCTAAGTATATCAAACAACGATGGCAAGAGACCAAACCTTTCTTCATGTCAGCAGATTTTTTGCCATCCATTTCCATGACAACTCGGTTATCACAACCCTCAGAGAAATACCCCAGAGGAAGACCATACTTAGATCTAATTTTCAAAATCAAATCATGATAAAATCCAGTTGCTTCAGATAAAAATGTTTTGAATTGCAGCCTTATTTTTGCAATACGGTCAGGCCGAGCATGAACTTTTGAGCCCTGAGATGTATTTGATACACTAGAAGCTAAAGCGGTAGTCAGATGAGCTCTTAGTTCCTCAATACGTCTGTAGTGTAACTGCCATAAAGCATATTCTATATTGTGCTTCTCAGAGAAATTGTGGTCCTCGAGAACTATAGCTTCATAATTTTCACGTATCTGTTGCCATGCATTAGGATCTGATGGAATTCTTGCCTGAGACGATTTGCGACGCTTGTTCTCCAGATCAATATTCTGTTGAACAAAAAATGAACATTTTAAACCGTAACAGGAATCTTCTATAATCTATACATAAGAAACATCGGGCACAACTGCACATTGTGTGTGTATGTGTGTATAAGGGACTGAGAGAGAGAGAGCAATGAAGATTCAAGAAATAGTAAAAGGAAAGCAAGTTAATACTTGACCTTTTTATAAAGGCGCTGTGCACGCTCCAGCGATGAAGGAGCAGACATTTTATCCATCTGCACAATCATCGTCGATCAATGTATTTAGCTACTTTCAAATCACATTCCCCTGCATGAAGCCAGAAAAATCACTTACAGCTAATAGACGACATAGAAAATTACATTCATGCAGGAATATACCATAAAACAAAGGATGCAGTACAGAACGCATAAACACAAATCTCAATTGCAAAATCATCCAAAGGGTTCCATGTTAAATACTTGAATCCAATCTTGCTAGTCAATTATCCTCAGCCAAAATATTCAGGTCAACTCACACCATTAGCAATGATGGACTTCACGCTAAATAATTAGTTAGCATGCCTTAATACTAACCTAAACACTCTTCATATCCCTTTATTAAGTATCCTCGCAGGTATTCTGCAACACCATAATTCCAACTTTCCTTACAACATATTCCATATGAAACACAACCAAACCCATGCAACTCATGTTCTTCTACCCACTCACTCAATTCACAATTCTTCATAATTCACAAGTGAAATCCTCCATATAATCACAACAAGATGAAGACATTAACTAAAGATACAGAAATTGAATCTCCAAAAATATAAATAAAAGAAAACAACGGGCAGGAATTTAATAGAATGAGCGTCACGAAGGGCCTCAAAGATAAAACTTCTCTACTTCAAATTCAATAAAAAATTAATCCTCAAGAACAAAACGAACAGAAGAGAGGAAAGAGGGAATGAGAGTTAATACGTCAAATATCTACTGCAAAATTAACCATCATCCATAAGTACCAAAGTATCAAATAGATGAAAAGCCCAAACTCAAATCAATAAATCTTGATTATGTAAAGACTATAATTCTCAAATTCTCTGAATATAATATGCATCAACTAAAAATCAAACAATAACCTCCATGGTAAAATCCAAGGCCAAACCACCCCAAAGTCAACAGCCCGATTTGCACCAAATTTCAATTAAGAAGTCGAAATAACAAGATACGGCCTCGGCTTTGTTACCATTAAGAAACGATCAAAAAATCAATTCCAAATACACATAACCACAAAAATATAAAAAAAATCTAACGTTTTCGTCAAAAATTTAGGAAAAATACGAAAGAACAACTAAATCCAATCCAGAAATCTTGGCATC
>CATIWQ010137459.1:0-26491 GCA_949673415.1 Euphorbia schlechtendalii | reverse complement strand
TAAGCCAAATCTTTAAGTTCCATGCATCTTTTTGCACCTTTTTCACTCTTTTTTCATAGAATTCCACTTTAGATCATTTTACTCCCAAGATTTACCTAGTATCTGCATTTGCATAAAAAACAACTACATACCACATGAAATCTTTTATATAAAGTGTAAAAATGACTAAAACTATAGATGTTTATTGTATAAAATTAATGTGATAATAAGTGTAATTATACGCTTATCAACCTTCCTTTAGTGCGGCGCTCCCTTAAAATAGTACTTCTGTAGCACTAGCCTCTAATCTAGGACAACCTCTATGATTGATCCACACGGAACTTAACTGACTAAAACCTTCGTTTGTGGAAGAACCCGTTGGTAGACAGCCGCTGCTAGACTGCTAGAACACCAACCCAAAAATATTAACTAAGAAGGCTCATTTCAAAATAGAAAGAGCCTTCTAAAGAATTCTTGCGATGTTAGAAAAACTTGTGGAGGATCTCACAAAAAGCTCGCAAGGAATGATCTCGAACTCACAAGGGGTGCTGAGCTGAAGTGATTTGAAAAGTGAGAAAGGGACCATTATTTATAGTGGGAGGGGAGTTGAAAACTTCCCTTAAAAACCAGTGTGGGATGGGAAAAATCCATCCCACCTACGGGTCGGCATGCGGAGCTTCGACTCTGCACAGGTCGACCCACGCACGCAGGCCGTATATGCGAGTTGTGCAACGACTTGCAAGGTATGCCTTAATGGGCTTACCTTCGCCCCACAAGTAGGGCTTGCGGGTCTATTACCCGCTAGCGTGCACTGACTCAATGCTAGTGTACATGAGTGGCTCATGAGCAAATCTTGCTGCGAGGCAGCCATGCAGGCTCCACCCATGAACGAACACCGTCACAATGGGAAAAATCCCTTTGCTCCGCTTCGTGGAGTTTTTCCCAAAAATCTCCATTAGTCCTTTTAATCCTTTTGATTATTATTTGGTCCAACCAATAATAATTATCCAACAATTCCCACATCCTCAATATTCTCAGTATAAACCTAGTTTATAAGTTCTTTACTTAGTCTAGTAAAGATCCAAAGTGCGTGACCTCATAAGATTTCGAAGTATAGAGTCGTGAGAGATTAACCTAAATTTAACTTCCCATCCACGAACCTTTAGGCCTAGTTTTCTAGATTAATATGGAACCAGATAACTCTAGATGACCAAATAGGCTTTCCAGCAAAGGCGTATGATCCCTCAATACTCGGAACATCACGTGCTTGTGACTTGATCCTGTTATGAAATAGTAACCAACACAATACACTCCTTCTATCAAGATAAGTACCATCCAATTTATAGATCTCGTGTTAAGTGTCAGCTCATGTAATAGCTGTAGCTATCCTAGAATTAGACTTGTTCAGGAAGAACACCACTCGCCATAATGTATCAAAATTGATTAGAAATCCGTTCTATCAATCATAGACTCTGATCAGAGGTTTATGAGTGTGTCTTTTCAACAAGAGGCCTTAAGGTACATCTCCCATGATATCATTATATCAGGAGCGATGGATCTCATCTTGACTACTAGCTTACCAACGAGTGATCATCACTGTACCCGTAATCACCTGTATCATCTTAATCACCAGGGTATGAATAAGTATGATCCAAAGTATAGTAACTCCTACACAAGGTAACCATTATCTTAGGTATAAGGATACTTGCACTGCTATTGCAATAAGATATAACACCAACACATACATATAGTTATTTTTGAGTGTTGTCTAATAGTGGTCTCCAACCTATTACCCGAATACATTCATGTGTTAACTGAAGGTACCACCTTCTGCTTATGAGATCGGCTGCTTGGATTTAATCCAAGGAGTAAGCCTACACTTGCTAGTCTGTCCGCTTCATTGATTTCCAGTCTTAATGAAACTATGACTTGGGATTTTTAGACTATTCATGGTAACACGTGTGTGTAGTTCTCACACCACTTAGCTCCCACCATGTCCTCGCACTTTCACACTATGAAATAGTCACAGACTTTGTCTTATCAATTTACATATATAATAACACATATATATGATACCAACGAGATACATAATATAAACAAATATTGATAAATAACAAAGATTCCATTTTAATTATTAATAATAATCTGAAACTGTTTCTACATTCTAACTAATTAATATATATCACCCTAATTACCTCTAGGGCATACATCATGTTTAGCAGTTTAAAGCATGAATGTCTTCTGTATGAACATCATGAATGAGTTGAAAAGGCTAGGAAAGAGTTGTACAAAGGAAGAATTGGTTAAGAATATTTTGAGAAGTCTCACTAAGGAGTGGGACATAGAGAAAGGTGCAATTTAGGAAGTTCATGATTTGAAGACCTTTAAGTTTGATGAATTGATAGGAACTTCCTCAATCAAGAGATGTTCTTATGAAAATAAGATGAAGACATCAAGAAGAATAAATTCAAAGAAAAAGGGTCCAAGGGAATTATTCTTAAGGTTAATTCATCTAGCAACGATGATAATGATGACTTTGATGAAAATATGGTGGTGTTGACTAGAAATTTCAAATGCTTCATTAAGAAGATGATAAGTTTAGAAAGAAATTTCTAAATGAAAGACAAGAAATGAAAGAGATGAAAAAAGCAAAAAGGAACATAATAAATATATCAAATACTTTAGTTGTGGAGAAAAAGAACACATCTAGTATAGCTGTCCCAAAGCAAAGAAAGATACATTCAAGAGATTTGGCAAGAAGGAGGTAGCACATGCTACTACTTGGAGCAACTATGAGTTTGAAAATTCATCTTCATATGATAATGCAACTAATTCTGCCAACTTATGTTTTATGGTGATTGATGATAAGCCTGGCAATAATTCAACAAGTACTTCAAAGTCAAATTTCATTGCAGACTAAGATGTTGATAAGGAAAAAGAGGATAAAGACAATTAAGTAAGCAATCAACCACTTTTGTCTTTTGATGAAATGGCTAAGGTACTCTATGATGTAATTAAAATGAGCAAAAAGTCTGGCAAAAGCATTAAAGAGATAGTGATGAGATGTGAAGACTTGGAGGATACTATTTCTTCCATGTCTCCTGAAATCCGTTACCTCATAAGGCTAAATTTCATGAAGGTCATGACAATATACTCACTAAGAAATTAGAAGATTTAATTGCTGAGTTAACAACCTTGAAGTAGGTACGGGTTCCTCCTTCAACCAATAAAGATACTTTGAATATCCACTCAGTTACTCTCGGTAAGAAAGTTACAAAAAAAGAAAGTGAGTAGGCTTGAAGCAAAAATGATGGGTGGATTTTGTGGAAAGGTAAGACATGCCATAACTCTTTGTAGAAATAAAAATGGTTATTGTGATGAGTATAATTGTACAAAATTAAAAATCACTAACAAGGGAGGACCCAGCCAGACATGGGTACCAAAGAAAACTTGATTCTTTTACAAGTGAGCCTGAGATCCATTGATGACACAAGAAGGTATTTAGATAGCGACTTAAGGCATATGACTGATGATGAAAAGTAGTTCATCATATTAGTGAGAAAGTGAAATGAAAGTGTCCTTTTTGGCGATAACCAAAAAGGCAAGATAGTGTGGCAAATGACACACTTGGAGTTAACCCTTCATTTGAAGAATGTTTATCTATTTCAAGGCCTAAAGTTCAACCTGTTTAGTGTTTCTCAGTTGTGAAATAAAGGTAGAAGAGTTAGTTTTAACTTAAATTGATGTTCAGTGATTGTTGTCAAGACTGAACAAATTATTTTCTATACTCCTAGAATCAACAACATCTATATGATTAATCTATCACATGGAACGATCAATTTTTACTTAGTTTCAAAGGATGAAAACTCTTTGTTATAGCACATAAGGCTTGTCTATATCCACATGAAGAATTTGGGAAAACTAGTGAAGAAAGGACTAGTCAATGATCTCCCATTCATTGGTTTCAAGAAGGAAAAATTATGCTCATCTTATCAATATGGAAAGAGATTTCAAAAATCATTAAAATCTTTGAATAATATTTCCTCAACGCATCTATTAGAGAGGTTGCATTTGCATCTTTTTATCCCATTTCAACCAGCAAGCTTGGGTAGTAGAAGATTCACTCTTGTTTTTATGTATGATTTCACTAGTTTCACCTGGGTAGCTTTGCTGACTAGCAAAGATGAAACTTTCAAGTTCTCCTTAACCTTATCCAATTAGATAATGAATGAACAAGGAAGGAGAATTATCAAGATCAGAAGCGATCATGAAAAGAGTTTGAAAATATGTTCTTCGAAGAAGTTTATTCTATGTATGGAATTGATTATAATTTCTTAGCTTCATACACCCCGCAGTAAAATGGATTTGTAGAGAGAAAGAACATAAAATTTATTGAGATGGCTAGATCGGTGTTGAGTGACAATAACCCACCAAAGTACTTTTGAGGAGAAGTTGTTAACACATCATGTTATATTCTTAAAAGGGTTCTAATCCATCCTATTTCAAATAAAACATCTTATGAGCTTTGGAAGGGGCGTAAGCTAGAAGTTGTTCATTTTAGATCATTTAGATGTAAGTGTTTCATTTTGAACACTATGGAGCATAGCCAAATTCGACCCAAAAATAGATGAAGGAATTTTTTTCAGGTTACTCACCAAGCAATAGAGCATATCGAGTTTATGTGAAGAGGGATGGACTTCTTGAAGAATCTATGCATGTGGAATTTGAAGACATCAGGATTTTTTGTGATTTTGCATCTCATATGAATTTCATATTGTTTCAAATGGATGTTAAGAGTGCGTTTTAAACTGGATGGTTTTAAAGATCCAAAGCTTCTAGATCATGTCTACAAGTTGAAGAAAGCTTCATATGGATTAAAACAGGAACCCCGTGCTTGGTTTTAAAGATTGAATAAATTTGTAAGCAAAGGATATGCTAGAGGTAAAGCAGAAAGAACCTTATTCATCAAGTGTAGGAAGAATGATGTTGTTGGTCTAAATTTATGTTGATGACTTAATTTTTGGAGAAATTTAGGGTGGACTTTGAAAATAATTCAACAAGTAGATGAAGAGTGAGTTCAAAATATCAATGATAGGAGTATTTAATTTCTTCATTGGTCTAGGAATCAAGCAAAGCAATGATGAAATATTCATTAGCCAATCAAAGTATTATAAGGAATTCTTGACAAAGTTTAACATCGAGAAAGAAAATGCTATGTCAACTATAATTGCCATAGATACTATCTTCAGCAAAGATGAAGCTTGTAAACTTGTAGATTATATGTTCTGTAGAGGTATTATTGGTTATTTAATTTAATTGATAACTTATAGGCTTATTATTCAATACTTTGTATTATATTGCACTCGTTATCAAGCTGACCCTAGAAAATCTCACTTAGCAACTTTAAGAGAGTTCTCTGGTATTTGCAATGACCCATTGATTCAAGACTGTGGTATTCAAATAGATTAGATTTAACTCCTAGAGGATACACAAATGCTGATAATGGAAGAGACATGCTTGATGGGAAAAGTATCACCAATGGATGTCATTTCCTTATAGAATTTTTATTCTCATGTTATAACATAAACTTTTGTTGCACTCAGCACTACAAAAGCTGAGTACATGGAAGTAGGAAGTTGTGTAGCACAACTATTATGAAATAAGTAGCAACTAAAAGATCATGGTATAAAGTTTAAATGGCTCGTAATTATGTTTGATAACAAGAGTACTATATGTTAGACATGGTGTATGCCCTAGAGGCAATTAGGATGATATATCTTTATTATCAGATTATTATTAATAGTAATTAAGTCATTTTTGTTTCTTATCAGTTCTTTTCAATTTATTTATGTATTTTGATAGTATCATATATGTATAGTATTAAATATGTATATGCACATTGATGAGACAAAGTCCATGACTACTTCATAGCGCAAAAGTGCAAGGACATAGTGGGAGCTATATGGTGTGAGAATGCACATACGTGTTACTATGAATAGTCTAAATATCCCTAATCATAGTTTCATTGAGACTAGACATCAATAGAATGGATAGACTAGCATGTGTAGGCTTACTCCTTGGATTATATCCAAGCAGCCGATCTCATGAGCTGAAGGTGGTACCTTGAGTTAACACATGAATGTATTCATGTAATAAATTGGAGACCGCTATAAGATAGACACTCGAAAATAACTATATCCATGTGTTGGTGTCATGTCTTATTGCAGTAGCACTACAAGTATCCTAAAACCTGAGATACTAGTTACCTTGTGTAGGAGTTGCTATACTTTAGGTCATACTTATTCATACCTTGGAGATCAAGATAACACGAGTGATTACGGGTATAGTGATTATCACATGTTAGTAAGCTAAATATTCAAGATGGGATCTATTGCTCCTTATATAGTGATATAGGGGGAGATGTACCTTAGGGCCCCTTATTGAAGTGACACACTCATAAACCTCTTATTAGAGTATAAGATTGATAGAATGAGCATTAAGTCAATCTTAATACATAATGGCCGAGTGGTGTGCTTCATGAACAAGTTTAATTTCAGGATAGCTACTGTTATTACATGAGTTGACACTTAATCCAAGCTCAATAAACTAGATGGTACTTAACTTGATGGAAGGAGTGTATTGTATTGGTTAATACTATAAAACCGGATCAAGTCACAAGCATGTGATGTTCCAACTATCGTGGGATCATACAGTTTTTCTAGAAAGCCCATTTGATCATCTAGAGTGAGTTCTATATCAGTTTGGAACACTGAGCCTAAAGGTTCCCAGATGTGAAGGCAATTTTGGTTTAACCTCTAGTGGCTCAATACTTTGGGATCCTATGAGGTCACACACTTTGAGTCTTTATTGGACTAAGTAAAGAACCTATAGACTTGTCTATGCTGAGAAAATCTGATTGTCAAATTCGTTAGAAGAATTATTAATTGGTTGGACCAAATTAGTAATTATAGGGAATAAAGAAAAAATAGGGAAAATTTGCATAGAGCGGAGTAAGGGAATTTTCCTGTTACGAGTGAGCCCTAAACGAACATGGGTTGTTCGGAGTGGGGCCTACGCGGCTACCAAGAAAGCTGAAAAGCTCACAGGTCACTACCCCGTGGGGTAAGCCCACGTGTTAGTGGGCTCCAAGCTCACAAAGCACTACCCATGGCAGCACTTGTGCAAGCTTGCAGCACAAGCTCTTTAGGTGCATGTGTGAGCATGGGGTTTTGCTTCCCACTCGTGAGTTTGATGATGAAGTAGTAATGTATTTTTCACTTTCATATTTTACACTTTTTACAGGGTCCTGAATTGTTTGGAAGAAGCTCGCTTTGTTGCTTTAAACCATAAACACTTTACATTTAAACTAAGCATAAAAAGCCCAAGGCAAAAGAGCGATGTTATTAACGACATGGTCATCTCGTTAATGATATGGCTAATGTTGTTAATGATATGACTAATGTAGTTAACGACATCACTAATATCGTTAATGACATCGACTTTGTAGCAAAACGAAAATTGCACTTTCTGCAATTTTCAATCAAAAAATCCACTTTTGCCCACGTGCTCAACCACTCACCCACCTTACCTAGGATACTTCACATTAGATCTTTAATGGATATGACAAAATTAAGGAAGTATGGGGTAAAGAGAAGTATGGGCTAAAACGTAATCCTAGTTGGACCTAGTTGGACTTCTAGATTGAAGAGAGTTCTACAAAAGGGGGATTGAATTTCTCTCATTGAGAGAGAAAAATGGAGCTCACATTTTCATTCAATAGGTGCAAGTGAGAGTAAAAAGTGTTCTTGAGCAAGTTTGAGAGTTCTTGATTCGTTTTTCTTGAGCTTTTGCTTATGTTTAGATTTTAAGCATCTAACAACTTAAATTTTTGCGTTAGTTAAGTTTAAGTTCATGGAAAGGGCATGAACTTAGATCACAAGGGTCCACTTGTTTATCTTTTAGGAAAGTTTGAGGTTTAGTTCACTTTTTTGGAAAGTTAGTGTTGTTGAGAAAGTAAGCAATCTTTGAGGTTTAGAGTTTCTTTGACCACTTTTGCTGAGTTCCAACTCAATAGAACTTAGTGTAAGTGTTCTTAGCAAGTGTCTTCATCTATTTAAGATACTTGTTCTTTTATTTTATCTTTGACCACTTTTCTAAGTTTTAAGTCCATTTTGAAGTCTAAACTCGAGAGAAGGATTTCTACTTCTTTCTTCGTTGTGTTAGGACTTACATTCTTGAAGTATTCACTTCCCTCAAAGAGTAAATCTATACTCTTCATTTTTGGCAAAATCACAAACCGAACTAAAGAAACAAGGAGGACTTTCCGGGGATTTTCATGGACCGAGTGAAGTGGATTCACGACAACGAGGTAAGCCTCTGAGTTCTTAGAGTCGTGTCTCACTTATTTATGCCTTATATATGTTTAATATTTGAAAATTTAAAATTTGTGAAAAATAGAATAATTGCCTATTTCTATCTCTGAATTGTCATTAACGACATTGTAATGTCATTAACAACATTACTAATGTCGTTAATGACATTAGCAATGCCGTTAACGACATTGCCTTCAAGGTAAAATTTTCGTGAATTTTTCCAATTTTGATTTATGTTAAGGAGGGTCAGTGTTGAACATTCAGACATAAAATCTAAGATTTTAAGTAACATAACGTGTATGTTTGAAGATTTTACGAACCTAAAATCATTTCGAAAGGTGTTTGGATGGTTGAAGTGGTTTCCCTTTATCGGGATATTATTTTACCGATTTTAACGATTTCCCCTTCATCGGGTTTAATAACATGATTTTATGTACATATTTAGACTTATATTTATTTCCTCCTATATTATTGTCAAGTTTGTTAGGAAAATCCTGATGAAGGGAACCGAAGTTCCTGGATAACCGACTCGACAAATATCCTTGTGGCATTTTCAATAATAAAATGATGAAATAACTTATATGTATAAAGGGAATCCTTTTTACATGAAAAGAAATTTCAAACATCTCGATGTTTTAAATTTGACAGCTTGGGTCTCATAAAAAAATAAAAGCAAACATATTTGCAACTACGTGTGATTTGCCGTTTTTGTGCTAACCTTTGTGGATGCAGGTAGTTTTAGGATAGATGTATGTTAGGATTTAATTTCGTAAGGGTATCACTTTTAATTTGGAAATCAAATGTAATATTCATTAGATATCAATGTACTCCTTATATTTTGATGTATTCTCTATTCTATGGTATGGATTATGCAAACAGATCTAAGCTATACCAAATTATCCCAGAAGAGCTGATCTGAGTGGCGACTATGTAACATAGACTAGAAATTTTGGTCTCGAGTCTTTTAAGCCTGAAATTCATTTTGGAGCCACACTTTTCAACATGCTTTAATAATTACTTTTCAAAAAACCCATGCCCCCTTATCTCATTCGGGGCCGGTGCCTCGCAACGTCCGTGCGGGTCGAACGTCATCTGCTCATAGTGGTGACTTCATTGGAGAATATCTTTTTCATAAACTTAAAAGTTTAAAAGATTTTGGATCAGTATTGAAAAGTCATTAAATGAGTTTAATCTACGCTTACGATATTTTGAACAAAAGCATATGCATTAGATGGCTTAGCTTATAAGATTAGGATGCCCCATTTACCATGAAGCTTGCGAAAGTATCATTTGGGACCCCATGGCGACCAAAGATACTTAGCTAGTGGATCACTTGTTATCATATCACATGTACCTCCCTCGTTTGCACCTATTTGGGGAGAGGCTCGAAGTGTATCATAGTGCAACAAGAACCTTCTACATCAACAGCCCATGATCGAACTCATATATGGAAACTGTAGACACTTCTCTTAGGTTTACCAAAACAAATATATCTCTTATGCAGGTTCGCTCCTTTACACCTTACGAGGTTAATATGATCTAGGCCTAGATTTAGAAGCCTAAACCTTACGTGTGGGAGATATAAGGTTGGAAGTAATATGTTGAATTATATGTGTTATGTGTTCATTTCATCACCACATTTATTTCGTGTAAAGCATCATGATAAACACGAGTTGTTATGCAGACACAAATTATACACACACATGTCATTAGCCCAATATCACCTAGCTAGATATAAAAGACGTGATGAGACAACGTCACCTAAGGTTAGGGCTACCCATGGTTATGGTAGTACCTAGTTGGCACTCGAACATCTGTCTACTTCAAATCATGAACTTCTAAGAAATAGAGTATAACACAACAAGACAATGTCACCCTAGGGTTAGGACCACTCATGGTTATGACAGTGCCTACTTGGCACTTGAACCTCTGTCCATTTGGAATCATGAGCTATTGGGTTTAATACATCATTTTACCCTGATATCACTTACCTAGATTTAGAAAGACGTAATGAGATAGTGTCACCTAGGGTAGGATCACCCATGGTTATAGCAAAGCCTACTTGGCACTCGAACCTTTGTCCGTTTAATGTCATAAACCATAGGGTATACACATTGTTTTACCCGAACTTGAATTTATGGAGAGCAAACCATGGTGATCAGTTCCCAAAATCAAAAGCATGGTATAACTTGGATAATACATGATCCCTTATCATTTTTCAGTCAGTTTGTTCCAAGTGGATTGGCAAACATAAGTCACAATCTCAACCTTTTACCCCACGGGTATTATGGTAATCAAATTGTTTGTTCCAAGAAGATTGGCAAACACAAATCATAACTTCAACCACTCTTGCAATTTTCAGTCAAAAAATCCACTTTTGCCCACATGATTGGACATTTTCACATGCTCAACCACTCACCCATCTTACCTAAAATACTTCACATCAAATATATAATGGATATGAAAAAAGTAAGGACATATGGGTTAAAGCGAAGTATGGACTAGAAGTAAGGGTTAAAAAGTAATCCAAGGTGGACTTAGTTGGACTTTTGGATTGAAGAGAGTTCTACAAAAGGGGGACTAAATTTCAGTCATTGAGAGAGAAAAAGGGAGCTCACATTTTTGTGCAAAAAAGTGCGTGTGAGAGTAAAAACTGTTCTTGAGCAAGTTTGAGTGTTCTTGAGTGGTTTTTTTGAGTTTTTACATTATGTTTAGACTTTAAGCATCCAATAACTTAAAGTTTAAGTTTAGTTAAGTTTAAGTTCATGGAAAGGGCATGAACTTGGATCACAAGGGTCCACTTGTTTAGCTCTTAGGCAAGTTTGAGGTTTAGTTCACTTTTTCAGAAAGTTAGTGTTGTAGAGAAAGTAAGCAATGTTTGAGGTTTAGAGTTTCTTTGACCACTTCTTTTGAGTTCTAACTCAATAGAACTTGGTATAAGTGTTCTTAGCAAGTGTCTTCATCTATTTATGATACTTTTTCTTTTAGTTCATCTTTAACCGTTAAGTTTTATGTCCATTTTGAAGTCTAAACTCGAGAGAAGAAGGATTTCTAATTCCTTCTTTGTCGTGTTAGAACTTAGATTCAGGAAGTATTCACTTCCCCAAAAAAAATCATAAACGAACCAAAGAAACAAGGAGGACTTTTCAAGCTTTTTCGTGGACTGAGCGAAGTTGATTCACGGCAATGGGGTAAGCCTCTGAGTTCCTAAAGTTATGTCTCACTTGTTTATGAATTGTATATGTGTTTGATATGTGAAAATGTAAGTTTGTAAAAAACAAAAAAATGCCTGTTTTTGTCTATATAATGTTGTTAACGACATTGCAATGTCATTAACGATATTACTAATAATGTTAACGACATTGCTAATGTCGTTAACAACATTAATAATATCGTTAACCACATCAGCAATGTCATTAACGGCATTGCCTTCCAGGCAGAATATTCATAAATTTTCCAAATTTAGATTTATGTTCAAGAGGGTCAGTGGTGACCATTGAGACCTAAAATCTGAGTTTTTAGTAACATAATGCGTATGTTTGAAGATTTTACGAACCCGAAATCATTTTGAAAGGCGTTTGGATGATTGAAATCAGTTTCCCTTCACCGGGATATTAATTTATCGATTTTAATGGTTTCCTCTTTGAAACGCATTTAATAACGTTATTTTACGTACATATTTGGACTTAGATTTATTTTCGCCTATATTATTGTGATGTGTGTTAGGAAAACCCTGATGAAGGGAACCATGTGGCATTTTCAATAATAAAATGGTTAAATAACTTATGTGTAAAAAATGAACCCTTTTACATGAAAAGAAATTTCAAACATCTCGATGTTTTAAATTAGATTGCTCGGGTCTCGCAAAAAAATCAAAAGGGTAAACTTAAAAAAAGTACCCTGGGGTTTAGGCCATTTTCTAAATGGGACTTGTGGTATTATGGGTTTCAAAAGAGGTTCTGAGGTTTCCATCCGTTAGCAAAACAAGGATATATTCTTAACACTGCCAAATTTGATGACGTGGCAAGGGGTATTTTGGGAAAATATAAAATTTCAAAAAAAATATGCCCTTCAAAATCCCTAATTTCTGCAACTTCAATACTTCACCCTTTAATTTTCAAAATCCCTAATTTTTGCAACTTCAAAATCTCTAACTTTTTTGACCATTTTTGCAAGTCCATCAACCTAAATCGATTTTAGAATTCCATCTATAGAGGAGACAGTAACCGTCATTTTTTTAGCTTAGAAATGGCAAATCTAAGGCTCCCAGGCTAAGATGGAAGATAAAGGAAGAACTTTTGAATGAGTCGAATGATCTAATGGTCGAGTTTTGAAGCTTTTATATGTTAGTTCATCAAATTATGAAGATGCTCTTGTGGAAGGGATTCGTAGGATTCTTGAAGAGTATACTGATGAAAATATTCCCCGAACTTCAAAGATTTCTACTGATAAGATAAAATGGATAAGGATGGGCACTACTGTGGTAACAAATGCATTAATATGCTTTATGTGACTTGGGTTTTTTAAAGATGTCCTCCAAATTGGTAAGTAGGCATGCCCTTATATCTTTTGTCTCACTGTTTTAAAATAGCAACTTCTACAACTCGAACTCAACTCTCTTTCTTCGACTTGTTTTTGAATTCATCCTTGCATACGAATTTGGAAAAGAAAGTTGAAATAAAATTAATTGAAGGATGTGAAATCATGGGTTTAGGGCTGGGGAATTTTATAAATTGGAATGAATAATCTTGTTCAGCTGAGAAACTAAGATTGAAATCATCTATTATTGCAAAAGCTTTACTAAAATCAATTGAATTTTATCCGAGAACTTATATTATTGAAATCTAAGTAGCAAAAACTAGGGATTAGGGATTGTAAAATTGAAAGGTGGAGGTTCGAACAGATTTTTTTTTGAGAATTTTTAATTTTCCCAATTAGCCCCTTACCTTGTCAGCTTATGTGACAGAATTAATAGAAAAATCTTAATTTGCTAACTATTACAAACCTTAGCCCCCCTTTTGAAAACCAAAATTTCTCAAGTCTCATTTTGAAAAAGACTTAAACCACGTGGTACATTTTTTAAGTTTACCCAAATCAAAATGAACATATTTGCAACTACGATTTGCCGTATTTTTGCTAACCTTTGTGGATACAGGTAGTTTAGGATAGATGTATGTTAGGATATAATTTCCTTCGAGTAGTGCATTTAATTCAAAAATGAAATGTAATATTCATTAGATATTGATGTATTTTAGACAATTGCATTCCTTAAATTTCGATGTATTTAGGCAATTTGTAATCCCCCATCCTAATGATGAAATTAATCCCTCATAGATTAGGCGCATTTAAATTTCCTACGTGTTTACTTTCCGCAATTTACTTATCACATTATGCTTGTGTGATAAACTATAACATAAATTTAAAATATCTAGTTTAGTTCGAATATTATAAATGTGGTTTCTATCAAGTATAATTTAACTCAAGTGATGACAAAGTAGGTAACTCATCCAAACCCGAATCTCTCTTCTATGGTATGGATTACGCAAACGGATCTAAGTGTTCGCCACTTTTCTACTGATAAGTTTAATCAAATATGGTTCCAAAATTTCGTGAACTGTTGGCTATCAACTGTGCCAAAAACTTGTTCACATATAAAATGTAGTGTTGTCAATACCCCTTACCACATAGAAAAAGGATGATAACTGCAAGTATACAGTTGCGATGTAGTTTTAAAAGATATCAAACTCACAGGGAAGGAACCTGGTCTAAAGATAACTAGGGAAGCGTAAAAGTAAATAAAATAAAAATAGATTAAGGATTTTTATGGGTAGGAAGATTAGAACAAAAAGTTGGGTAAATATAGATGTGATAGATTAGAAACTCTAAATAAATAGATTTTCACTACGAACAAGTATACTAGATAAAACATGCAAGTTTAACAAAGTTGTTCTGACCCTCTAGATTATCTAATAAATTCGGTTCTAGACACTCAGATGTTCAATGATTCGCTGTGGAACAACACATGAAATAAATTTTATAAGTCTAGCGCAAACGAAATAAGACAATTATGAAAACCTAGACAACATCAATACTATGCTTAGTACGGGTCGCTCTCACATAGCCACATTTAGCAAGTTACCATTCCAAAAATGTTGGCTCACTAAATAGCATTATATCACAGATCCACTTATTATAAACGATATTGTTAACCTGAAACTACTCTTAAAATTAACTCGAACGCATATAACTTGATTAACATAAAAGACTTAGCACGAAATACGCATTATGACAATAGACATATCATAAACTTCGAAATACAAAGTATAAGTAGAAAGCAAAGAAAAGTTGTAAGGTATGCAAGTGAAAGCTAAAGTTGATCAAATCGTATCCACTCTTTAATGGGAGTCGTCAATTCCCGCAATTCCTGTGTCTGCTTTGAATTCGGTTTCAGCCCATACAGAACCTCCGCTAGGATGCTATTCTTTGCGAATATCGAACAAACGAATATTGATGAACGAAAAATTTTATTGATAAGTGATTTGCAATTACACTTATACAACAATCACTCAAGAATATAGAGAAATCTAGTGATCGAAACAAGGATTCGAATCTCTTAAACATTTTCTCGCTAACACTTAAGAACGTAGCGAATCTATCTACACACACCCTATATGTGACTCTTTATTTGCACTCTAATTCTGCACACATCCAATGCTACGAAATTATGATGGAATGGAGCCCTATTTATAGAGTTCGAAGGGTTGCGTCTATCCAAATGAAGGGTTGTGTCCATTGGTGAAAGATTGCATCTCTTCATCGTGATTGGTTGAGAAGCTTTGATATAATCCATAATGGATAAGCACCTTTTCATGATTGGTTGACTCCTGATAGGTGTCTGTTCATTGGTAGTTGATGGCGGTTGATAGCGGTTGATCATGCTTATCTGGTGGTTGTTAGTTAAGAAGATAATACCAGAAAACCATCCTAGTCGCGACCGCGATACAAATGTCGCGATCGTGAATCTTTGATTGGCAGACTTCTGTTTCCGAAGTAAACAAGTCACGACTGCGAATGATTGTCACGACCGTGAATTGAGTTTTACTCAGAAATCTTCTTGTAATTTCACCGATCTTCGACAGCTTCGATCCTAAGCCAAATCTTTAAGTTCCACGTATCTTTTTGCACCTTTTTCACTCCTTTTTCATATAATTCCACTTTAGATCATTTTACTCCCAAGATTTACCTAGTATCTGCATTTGCATAAAAAACAACTACATACCACGTGAAATCATTTATATGAATTATAAAAATGACTAAAACTATAGTGTTTAATGTGTGAAATTAATGTGATAATAAGTGTAATTATACACTTATCATAAGGGGCTGCGAGTCTAGCAACTGTTGTCTACTAATAGGTTCTACCTCTACGAGGTTTTGGTCGGTGAAGATCCACGTGGATCAATCATAGATGCCATCCTAGGTTGGAGGCTCGTACTAACAAAGTTCTTCTGAATTTCTCTAAGGGAACGCCGGATCCAAACAAGAAAGAGAAGCACACGTCAACTGGTAATGTCCTAAATTTATATGCTAGTTTTTTTATAAGTTTTATAAACCTATTAGCATCTATGGAATAGTTCAACTTAGATTATATCAATCATGGCATGTTTAGGAGATCCTTTAAGTTAACTTTAAGTTTTGAAATTTTGCCTTGCTATGTTGCATGTTCAATAATTGTCTTAATTAACCAGCAATTGTATCAGAGTCTGCCTTATGCTATGCATGATTGATTATAATATGTTAAAATGATATTTTCTATGAGTTGATTAAAGCATGCTATACATGACTTAGGTTTCAATTCATATTATAGAAAATGATGTGATAACTAGATTAAGGTTTTGCTCAAACTTAGCCTAGGTGATTATCATATAAATTAACAATGTTTTACCACACGTGTAAATGCTTTGATTGAGGGTCGTCCCGTACTTCACTGAATTAAAGAACAAAAAATTTAAATCATAGTTGTTTGTGGTACAATGAATCGAAGTACCTATGGTTATTTTGGCAAGGATTGGACTTGGTTGCTCATTCACTTTAAGGGGGCCTCTCCTACCTGGAAATCTCTATTGGTATTATATTCAAAAGTACCCAAGGGACTTTTATGACTTAGTCAATTTCCAATATGGGATTCTGCATATGGTTTACAAATGTGGTTTAAGTTGTTAAATTAAAACTTATAGACATAGGTGCAATAACTTAAACATGGATCTTGTTTGTTTTGCAATGCTATGTGGAGTCTTGGCATAATAGAATGATTATGATATACTAGTCCCGAGCATGTTCCCTTAGAGTTAATAATTCTAAATAGCCCGGAATTATTATTTTCATAATCATATCCATCGTATAAGACCTAGACTAGGGCGAGACCAATGACACCAATAAAATCCCACAACAATATTAAGGCGGTATATAGTATTCCCATCATAAGTCGTGATATGAACCTTATTAACGAATGTAAGCACATGTAAAACATGCCTTCCCTTAACATGTGTTTGGTCATGAGACTAGATGGGGTTAATGCCTTAACCAAAATGGGTTAGTTGTCCATATCATTGGAGCTAATGCACACATTTGAGGAGTTGTACAATTGGGTACGCACATCTCGAGAAAGAGAACTCAAATGGATTAGCAATTGCATGAGATGCAAATGGACGGGTTCCAACCATGGTTTTCTTGTTATGGCTTAACCTGCTATAGTGGGGTCATGATGAGTGGCTATAGATGCTACATAGTAAGGAATATTGGTTGAATCAACTTTCTAGAATTTAAATAGATTGGGCTATTCGAATGTCGAGATAATAGTAGGAATTATGTGTTTAATTAAAGACTTTATATTAAATGCATGTACATATACTAATGTTTAAACAAATACTATCTTATATCTGGGTTGAACAATGAATTCGAACATAAGTCTCCTTTCGATACTTGACAATAAATTGATAGGGATCAATTTTGACGACTAGTTCAAAGCTCTTAGAAAGAAGCTTGAGAAAAGCCACATGGATTATGTTCTAGATAATCCAGAATCAGTCAATCCTGATGCTTAGGCTTCTATCCAAAAGAAAGAAGCATATCTTAAGCACAAGAAGGATGCTTTCGTGGTGTCACTAGTGATGCTCGAAACCATGAGTTTGAGGCTTAAGAAGCAGCATGAAGGTATGGACCTAAAATCCATGCTGATTCATCTCAGAGGACTTCATGAGGGGATGAAAGTTGAATGAAATAAAATATTGAGATTCCTCTATAACTCTGGGAGAGATAATGGGATCGTGGCCACTAAGCGATGCATAGATAACTTACAATATTCAAGGAGATTGGCTCAGATAAGAATAGAGGCAGATTCTAACCATGACATACAACTTATGATGAAAAAGTCTGTCTAATAAATATTTACCTTTTGTGAAAGATTATTTTATGTCAAGGAAGACCAGCAAGACATCTGAGTTTATCAAGAAACTTAGAAGTTTTGAAGAAGTTCTGAGGGCTAGAGGAACATGTACCTTGGCAAGTAGAACTTGCATCAAAGGTAAAGGTTTAAAACCCATCAACAAGAAGGTAAAAAAAGTAGTTATTGATAAGGAGAAGCCCAAAGGAATATGCTTCATGTACGGAAGGCCCAGACACTAGAAACGTTATTGCAAAGCTTTATTTTTTGAACAAATGAAGAAGAAGCCAAGTGAGACATCTACTTCAGGTATGTTCATGATAGAGAGTTTCTCTACAGTTTCCTATGAGTATACTTGGGTATTAGATACTGGTTGTGGTACTCATATTTGTACTTCTGTGCAAAGATTGCAGAATAGTAGGAGGCTTGCAAAGAGGGAAATGGACCTAAGAGTTGGAAATGGAGCACTGGTTGCTGCAATAGCTGTAGGGAGATATAGCCTTCACTTACCTAGTGCCTAGTTTTAGTTTTGAACAATTGCTATTATATTCCTATTGTCACTAAGAATATTATTTCTTTTAGGATTTTAGCAACAGGGGAATTTGAAATTTTATTTTCTAATAATAAATGTCAAATTTGGCGCGATAATGTTCTTTATGCTTGTGGAATATCTGCTGATGGCATTTATGTTCTAGATACTAAAACTGGAATTCTAAACATGAACATCGTTAAGAAATCGAGATTGGATAATGAGAAATTCTCATACTTATGGCATTGTCGTCTAGGCAATATAAATGAGACTCACTTAACTAAGTTACACAAAGGTGGAGACCTTGGCCCAACGGAATGGGAATCCTATGGTGTGTGCGAACCTTGTTTAAAGGGGAAACCTTTCAAAGGAAAGGGTCAGCATGCCATTAGTACTTTGGAAATAATACATATGTGGTCCAATGAGTGTTAAGACACATGAGGGTTTCGTCTACTTCATAACCTTTATCAACGATTACTCGCGAAATAGTTATTTGTACCTTATAAGGCATAAGTTTGAGAGTTTTGAGAAATTGAAAGAGTTCAAATACGAAGTAGAGTAACAACTTGGGAAAAGTATCAAGACCCTTCGATCTGATCGAGGTGGTGAATACTTAAGCCAAGAGTTTCAGGATTATCTAAGGGATAATGGTATTTTATCCCAATGGATACCTCTTTATACTCCCCAACACAATGGAGTGTCAGAAAGGAGGATTTAAACCCCACTTAATATGGTTTGGTCCATGATGATCCAAGCAAAACACAGCAGATCCTTTTGGGGTTATGCACTTGAGAGCATAGTTTATATTCTAAACAAAGTACCCTATAAATCAGTTGATCAAACTCCATACGAATTATGATATGGTAAGAAACCCGCTCTTTCTCACTTGAGAGTTTGGAGATGTCCTGCTTACGTAAAAGGTACGAGTTTAGATAAGCTGGGTGCTAAGTTTAACAGGTTTTTGTGTGTAAGTTACCCTAAGGAGACTATAGGGTATACCTTCTTTGATCCCAAGGAACAAAAAGTCCTTGTTTCCAAAAATGCTCAATTCCTTGAGAAGGAGCATATACTTGTGAAAGCTAGCGGCAGCAATCTTGAGTTAGGCACTCAAGATCAAACAGACAATCCACTAATTATACTTATACCTATTACACAAGATAGTGTAAGTATGGAACAGCCTACTATAACACCAACATTTCATAGGTCAAACCGAGCTCCAATTTCTCCCGAGCGATACAGGTTTCTTATAATTGTTGATAAACATCTCTTCCTTGTGGAAGATGATGAGCTCAGGACTTACAAGGAGGCAATGGAAGTCTCAGAATCTGACAAATGGTTTTCAACCATGAGGTTAGAGATGGACTCCATGTAAAAAAATCAAGTCTGGAGCTTGATTGATGCTCCAAGTGGGATTAGGCCCATAGGATGCAAGTGGATTTTCAAGAAGAAAACTGACATGGATTGTAACATAGTTACCTATAAAGCAAGGCTGGTTGCAAAAGTTTACGGTAAAAAAGAATGCATTGACTATGATGATACCTTTTCACCGATGGCTAATCTAAAGTCTATCAGGATACTCCTTACCATCGCCACTCATTACAATTATGAGATTTGGTAGATGGATGTGAAAACAGCATTCCTTAATGGGAATTTGGATAATGATGTGTATATAGCACAACCTGAGGGTTTTACATCTAAGGATGGCTCGAAGGTATGTAAGTTGCAAAAGTCTATTTATGGACTTAAGCAAGCATCAAGGAGTTGGAATATTAGGTTTGATGAGACAATTCAAGAAATTGGTTTTGTGTCAAACGCTAATGAGCCCAATGTATATAAGAAGGCTAGTGAGAGTGTGGTTGTTTTCCTTGTACTATATGTTGATGATATATTATTGATAGGAAACGATATTCCTTTTCTTAAAATAGTTAAATCATGGTTGTCAAAGAAGTTCTCCGTGAAAGACCTTGGAGAAGTAGCTTTTATACTTGGTATGAAGATCTACTGAGATAGATCCAGAAGGCTGTTAGATCTTGCGCAAAGTACATACATAGATAAGGTTTTGGCTAGATTTAACCTTGAGAAGCCAAGAAAGGGTTATCTTCCAATGTCTCACGGGATTAACCTTTTTAAATCTGAGTGTCTGGGGATACAAGAGGAGAGACTGCACATGAATAGAATACCCTATGCCTCAGTGATAGGATCCATCATGTATGCTATGATATGCACTCGGCCTGACGTCTCATATGCTTTGAGCTTCATGAGTAGATTTCAACCTGAACAAGGTGAGAAGCATTGGATGGCCATTTAAACTATCTTTAAGTACTTATGTAGGACTAAGGATATGTTTTTAGTATATGGAGAAGGTGATCTCTCTTTTGAGGGATACATCGACGCGAGTTTTCAATCTGACAAGAACGATTATAAGTCCAAGTCAAGGTTTGTGTTTATGTTAAACAGAGGAGCAGTTATTTAGAAAAGTTTCAAATATGATACGACTACCGATTCAACCACAAAATCTGAGTATATAGTTACTTCAGAAGAGACTAAGCAATACGTTTGGCTTAAGGGAGTTATTGGTGATCCCGTTGTGGTGTCCAACATTGTAAATCCAATAGCGGTTTATTGCAATAACAATGGGGCTATTGCTCAGGCAAAGGAATCATGGTCTTGTCAGAGAAATGGATATGTACTCAATAAGTATCATCTCATTCAAGAGATGGTAGCCAGGAAAGATATAGATTGAGAATACATCCCATCGGACCAGAATCTAGCGGCTAGGCTATCTAAGCCATTGACTAAAGTTAAACATGACTAGCATGTCAACGAGTATGGCATGAAGTGCATGGGTAATTGGCTGTAGTGAAAGTGGAAGATTGTTAGACATGATATATTCTTTAGAGTAATTAGGGCGATATATCTTAATTAGTAATAATGTACAGATTATTATTAATAATAATTAAGGCGTTTTTGTTGCTTATCAATGTTTTCAATTTATTTATGTATCTCGCTGGTATCAGATATGTATAGTATTATATATACTCATTGATAAGACAAAGTCCGTGACTACTTCATGGTGTAAAAGTGCGAGGACATATTGGGCGCTATGTGGTGTGAGAACTGCACATATGTGTTACTATGAATAGTCTAAATATTCCTAGTCATAGTTTCATTGAGACTGGACATCAATGGAATTGATAGACTAGGATGTGTAGGCTTACTCCTTGGATCAGATCCAAGAAGCCGATCTCACGAGCTAAACGTGGTACCTTGAGTTAACACATAAATGTATTCGGGTAACACATTGGAGATCTCTATAAGATAAACACTCGGTAATAACTATATCTATGTGTTGGTGTCATGTCTAATTGCAGTAGAAGTACAAGTATCCTCAGACCTGAGATACTAGTTACCTTGTGTAGGAGTTGCTATATTTTGGATCATACTTATTCATACCCTGACGATTAGGATGATACGGGTGATTACGGGTATAGTGATAATCACATGTTTGTAAGCCCAGTAGTTAAGATGGGATCCATTGCTCCTGATATAGTGATATGATGGGAGATGTACCTTAGGGCCTCTTGTTGAAGTGACACACTCATAAACCTCTTATCAGAGTATAAGATTGATAGAACGGGTTTCTAGTCAATCTTGATACATAATGGCTGAGTGGTGTTCTTCGTGAACAAGTTTAATTCCAAGATAGCTACGGTTATTACCTGAGTTGACACTTAAACCGAGCTCAATAAATTGGATGGTAATAACCTGATGGAAGGAGTGTATTGTATTAGTTACTACTGCAGAACCGGATCAAGTCACAAGTACTTGAATTTCCAAGTATCGGGGGATAATCCGCCTTTACTAGAAAGCCCATTGGATCGTCTAGAGCTATCGAGTTCCATATAGGTCTGGAACACTGAGCCTAAAGGTTCCCAGATGGGAAGCCAAGTTTAGGTTAACCTCTAGTGGCTTAATACTTTGGGATTGTATGAGATCACACACTTTGGATCCTTACCTGACTAAGTAAAGAACCTATAGACTGGGTCTATGCTGAAAATATTTGTTTGCAAAATTCGTTAGAAGAATTAATAATTGGTTGGACCAAATTAATAATCAAAGGAAATAAAGAGAAAAATAGGGAAAAATTCACGAAGCGGAGCAAGGGAAATTTTCCCATTGCGAGTGGGCCCCAAACGAATAGGGAATGTTCAAAGTGGGGCCTATGCAACTACCCTGCCCGCGCACGCTACCCAAGGCAGCGCTTATGGGCATCCCGCGGGCTGCACGCAAACCCACTAAGCTTGGCTTGCGGGAAGGCTTGCAAGCCCATGCTTGCGGCAAAAGGCAAGCCCGCTATTATACCAGATTTTTTATGCCAAAAATTTTGATATAATGAACATTATACCAAAATGCAAACTCGTATAATATGAATTATACCAATTTTTGTTGAAAGTATATCGAGTTATATTTTGTATTAAAGATAAAAATGAAACGAACAAAATATCCTAAAGAATTGTTTCAAAAAAATTAACGGATTGAGAGATATGGTCATTTTAAATTAAGAAATTTAAATTAATTAAAAGAGAATGTTATTGTTAGTAGGAATGTAATTCACGTATAAGTTCCAATAAAAAAATAGAATAAGACAAAATTACTAATATAAGTTATTTAAGATAAAATTATAATTTAATCTAGTTGGCTATCATTTTCTTACAATTCTCCAATATTAATTACCATTTTGGCCCATTAAGTGTATATCCTCTTCTGTGTATTTTTCAAGTTTCAAATTCATTATATTACTTTCTACATAAACCACCAATCTTTTAGTTTTCGCTCTTGAATTTTGGTAAAATCAGGACCTGATTCTCTCGTTTTCTCCTGTTTCTATTCGACAACTGCTTTCTTCTAATCTATATCTGTATTGAAGACGATGATCAGAGAGGAACAATTATTGAAGACGATGATGCATATTACGCTAAAGAACAGGAGGATTCTCATCACGATAGTAATTCAATGATCAAACCTTTTTGTTGGTTGTGGCTTATTGTAATTAGGGTTTCTAGTTGAGAAATTGGTTTGTACTGGTTGGATTAGATGGTGAAGGGAAAAGAGGGATTTTAGAAAATTTGAATTGAAGGTAGAACACGGAAATCGATTTTTTCATGTTGAGTTAAATTCTCATAGATTCAAATTAATCATTTATATTCAAGTTGGTTGCAAAGGACGGGGAAGGAGAAAGGACCATCATCATTGAGCATTATGCAATTACGGAAAAATCTGATGAGCATTATATTCAGGATCATGTAGTTGCTTTAGTCCTTGAATCACAAGAGGTTCGTCTCTTATTTACGTTAGAAAATAAGGAAATGCATTCTAAGCCAAAGAAAAGGAAGTTATGTGCTGAAGTTAGCAAACAATCGATAGTTTCAGTTTAAAGAATAATTCTTCACCGATGGTCTTCCTGGTAGAATCTTACACTTTTTGTAATCTGAATATCATATTTTTCAATATTTAAAAGTAGCAAGTGTTCGGTCTTTGAAAATAAATTTTTAAATAGTTTTATATAATTAAGTTATATATGCATATGAATTTTTTGTGGTACTGATTTCAGCACATACTTCAAGTAACTGACTTGCAAGGATTAAACTGCCTATAATTCGAGCTTCAGCTTCATCTAGCTGGAGGAGAGGACATAATGTTAAGCAAGAAATGATTCAATTGCCATTTGCTATTTCAACTGCTGGTTTGGAACCAAAATTTACTCAGAGGCACAAGGCTGCAGATTTGTTAGCACAGAGATTTTTACAAATTATATATTCAGGGCTAAGTACCCTTCCTATATATACAGACATTGAAGGGATGTGTGGTTCTGCATCAGATTAGGCAAATTATTCGATTTGATTAGGCAGATTACCCTTATAGACACCGATATATGTGGTGGTGGTTTGATTGCTTGATTCTTGCCTCGATTAGAATCATAGTGGCCTTGATCAGGAAGGGCGCCACCCTTAGAGCCTCGGCATATGACAGGCAAGGTGGTGTCCAACATGCGCGCCTCATGGACACTTTTTTCTTAAGGGGTTTAATTTTGCATCCATATGTTTTTTACATCCATTTTTTAAGAGTTCTAATAATAATATAAGGTTAAATATTCCTAATTTAATTCTAATTAAGCCTAAATTAATTCAAATCAAGATATTCCTAATACAACATGTAAACAAGCGCGCGCACACACGCACGCACACACACGCACGCACGCACACAGACAGTTACTTAAATAGATTTTCCATTTATTTTTAGGAGTTTTGATAAAAAAAATAAAGGGTAGATATTCTTAATTCGAATCCTTTAAAGGTTATATTAATTCAAGGGTAGATACCTTAATGCAATATATAAATTTCACATATATATGTACCTCTAACAATTCTTTTAGTTCTTTTTTGGTATGTTATTGCATCTAATTTGGTATGTTATTGCATTTAACTTCACTTTGTAAATAAAATATTTTTTGTAAATTTTTTTACGCCTAATGTAACTCAAGAGTGCTCCTAGACTTTGGGCGAGCCTTCGGGCAAAGTTGGCTCTCTTGCGCCTCTAAAAACTATGATTAGAACATTTATCTCTTAGAACAATGAAACTTTCATCTTTTTTTCAACAAAAGAACATGATTGATATGTTACATTTCCTTATTTTAGATTGTGATTTACATTTATTACACTTATATTAGCCAATTTTAAGACGTGCAATTAAACCTAAGAATGTTGCTGATTGTTTAATTGCTAAGTACACGCGGTTATATTTGATTTTAAATTATTATATGTCCAACTACATATCTACTATATCTCCGATAAATATCTATTATAAACATGGTATAATACTAGATCTTTAATATTTTCTTCCTGTAGCGATGGCTTCGTGACAATTCTAAAAATACGAACTTCATTGAATGCTTGTAGATAGTTAAAGCAAGGGCAATGTTCTACGAGTTGAAGAATCAAAAGGAGGGAATCAAACTAGAATTGTTAGGATGTGGCACTTCTGGATCACCAGAAACTGCTGACTTACCTCTTGAAGATCCTCTCTTTGTACCATCAAGTGATAATTCTGGATCACTGTCTTCAAAGAAACCTGTTTTTGAAGTACTCACACTCATTGTTGTTGTTTGTTAAATTTTTCGAGTACAAGCAATTTATATTTGATTTCATTATTATATATGTCTAGCTACCTATCTATAATATGTCCTATAAATAACTATTATGTAACTGTTGTAATTTTATTACATTTTTTATATATCTAATATATGTTTGTTATACATTATGTATTTATATACTGTAAACATATTATATGTTTGAAATACATAAAAAACAAAGTAAAAGTTAATAAAAGAGAAAAGTAGATTTTCAAGTCTAATATATATTTATTACATATTTTTTATATTTATTATATATCCATTATATATTTGTTATAACCGATGTATTTAAGGTAGTGGAACCACCATAAAGGAAGTCAAGTGTCTGGATTGGTGCATCCATTTTGGCCTCTCTCATAACTTTCGAGCATGCACAATATCTCTTTCCAAATTTTGTTTGCTAACAAGTTGAAATTCAAATTTTAATCGGCCATATTTATAACAAATATATAACATGGATATAATAGCCATTGTATAGATATATATATATATATATATATATATATATATATATATAACACATATAACAGGTGAGACCTGATATTTCTACCATACACTATCTTTGACCTCCCAATTTTTTTACCTGCTTATCCAATTCATGAAGCAGCTTAGCGATAGTTTCTCCTTGGGGTTTTGTCTTCTCTGGCTTAGTCACACTATTCAGCTGCTGGTTAGTCGACTCTACTGATGCTTTTAGGCGTGATCAGTTGACAATAGACTAGCTGTTTTTCATTTGATGATAGTTTGAAAGAGATCAAAATGTACCTCTCTAGATAAAGAAGTCCCGCCATAATGGGAAACTATTGGATGTTGCTGGAAAAGCAAAACAAAATATGTAATATGTATCCTTTAATGATCCAAATGAAACAGCCCAGGAATGGAATGAAATATATATATATATATATATATATATATATATATATATATATATATATATATATATATATATATATTTAAATATATATATATATATATATATA
>CATIWQ010137450.1:0-13501 GCA_949673415.1 Euphorbia schlechtendalii | reverse complement strand
TTACTTTCCTAGTTTGTATAGACTTCTAATATTGTACACAATTCTTCCTCTTTTGTAATTGCTCAAGTATATATATGAATAAACCATCTCTACACAAATTAGTGTATGAGACTTTCCCAATCTGATTTCAATCTCTACATTAAGAAGCCAAAATTCATATTTTTCACGTTTCATTTCCTTGCGATAAAGACCAAGCCATGAATTCCATATTTCCTAAAGATAGTCTTCATAACCGAGAGTTGCAATGTGAGTTGGGAAGGTTCTCAAAATAGATTTTCGCTTCCTTGCTAGTGGTTTGAGATCGACTAGTGGGTGGATGGGAATGCATAGGATGTGATTTTTGATAATCGCGATGATGATCCATTAAATAAACATAGGGTTGCGTTTGGAGAGGAACAAGCGATGTCTACCTATCTCTCTCTGTTAGGGGTGTGCAAATGGTTCGGTAATCGAATTACCGAACCGAACCGAACTAAATCGAAATATTAATTTGATTTGGTTATTTTAAAAATTCGGTTTGTAAAATATCGATATTTCAGTTATTCGGTTCAATTAGGATTTTGTATGGATTAAACCGTAATAACTGAACTGAACCGAAATACATATAAACACATAATAAAATTTTATTTTTATATCACACATTTATTCCTCTTCTAAAATATGCACTTTTATTCATTTATGTGTCTCTACTAAGCCATTTAATCCATTATAATACTTATATTGGATGTGCATTTTGTATTTTAAGTGTTAAAATTTGAAATTTTTGTTAATTAATGTAAAATTCAAAATAATTTATTTCGGTTTGGTTAATTTGATTTTGATTTTTATTTGGTTTGGTTTGGTTAACAATATTTTCCTTATTTGGTGTTCGGTTAATTCAGTTCGGTTCTATTCGGTTCGATTTTGACCGAATGCACACCCCTACTCTCTGTATGAATTATTCTTAGAGAGGAACAAGCATCTTTCTACCTATCTCTCGGTTTCGATGCGCTTGGAGAGGGACAAGCATCCTTCTACCTAACTCTCTCTCGGGGTGAAGGTGCGCTAAGTGAGGGCAAGGCGTCGTCTACCTAACTCTCAAAGATGCATCGAGGGACGGCAAGGCGACTTCTACCTAGCTTTCCAAAATAGGATCATCATTTCAGTAAAAGACATAACATTAATGAAGCCGTAGTTTGCCTTGAGTTGTTGAATCAATAAAATCCCAATAATAGAAGTGAGGTTGTGTTACTGTTAGATTAAAATGGTAACTGTCTGAGGGAAATGACTACTGCAGGTGAAGGTTGGCAGGCTGGGGCGATATTCAGCAGTTGAGAGGCATAAACGGGTTCGGTGATCGGTCATCTGGCAGGCATCTCGTTAACGGTAGACTGGTCAGAGTTGCATCTGATCGGGGTAAGTGAGGTTGTAAAGAGGTTAGGTTTAGGTAAGGCTGTTGAAGGGCAATGATGGATGCGGAAAGGGAAGAGGATTATTCCGGTGGTGACGATTGCCTGATTGGAGGCCAATCAGGTGAATGCCATGACGTCGGCGGCTAGGGTTGGAAGGCTCTCTTGCGATGGAGTGAAGACTGTGATTATTATTGTAACCCAACAAATTATTAATTCCAAAGACAAATTTCATGTACACAGTAATTTTATTTATTTAATATGTTAGTTTATGTAAGTTCTTAATTATCATGAGAAAAATGCATTTATTAAACACCAAAATAACAAATATGTTGAATCGTTGAATTGGTGGCCCAAAGTGACATGATGACAAAAGTTCACTATTTCCTTTGTGCAATAATTTCTATCACATTAACTTTGGTAGTGTTGATTTAAATTAAGAACAGCAAACATTGTTCAATCATGACAAACCCAATTAATTTGCAAATTAAATGGATAAAGCATGTTCTACTTATCAAATTGATAAATGCTTTTGACCATAATTAATCAATATATAATTCGCTACTCATATTTATGTTTAGTAACTGGTTCATTGATTATTTTCTATGTATTAAACATTAATTTTAAATGTTTGACTATGATGATTAAACAATTATTTTAATTATTCCGAAGAAATAATATTATCATGTATTAACAAAAAATTATCGCAACAACAAATTTATGATAACTACACGAGAGCTAAATTACTTTAATTTATGTTGGAATTTATAATATTTTTTACTTTTGTTTAAAATGTAAATGTGATCCACATAGGATTCAAATGCATTGTCTCCACTTGGTCCCCCGCTTTGACCTCAACTCATCTTTATTGTACTCTAAAATTGAAGCAGAGCAAAGATTAGGTAATCTTGCATTTTTGCATTGACTTTATTTTGCCGACAGACCGATCACTTCTTGCCACGTGTCTTTGATAATATGAGTGTCCAATATCTAGAGATTGATATTCGAAAATATTCTACCGAATCCATTCATATGCTTCTCATCTCTTCAGTCCGTTGCTAAAATAATTGAAGTAATTACTCTCATTGCACACTATTATGAACTTTTATATTTTAAAGTTTTAAAAAGTTGTGTTAAAGTTTTTAGAAGTTTGAAAAACTCTTACAATAAATTATAAATTTTTATTTATATTATTTATTAAATATTTATAATTTAGTTCACGATAAATACATACAATATTTCCAAACCTAACACAAAATATCATCTGTTAACTTTAACTTTCAGCGTTACATTTTACCCATGTAATGTGCATGATTGATACAGGATGCCTCTCTCAATACCACATTTTATTGAAGGAAGAAAAATAAAAAAAATGATACTTTTGAAAAGTTAAACCAACTAAAAGCTGATATGTAACACTGATTGGTAAATAGTATTAGTTTTGTCAACTAAGGGATGATGTAACACTATAATGCTGGGGTAGCCCATAACTTTTAGAGTCATGTCGGTGTTAGTATTTTAGTGTAATTGGATCGGCTGGTTTGATCAATGCAATCATGACGATTCATTGAACAAGTCGAGGGAATAAGAAGTGCACACTTGTTCGGGTACGGTTATGATTTTGGGGGTTCGGAAGCAGTGCCCCAGGAGTGGGGTCCAAGGGGCGGTAGCCCCTGGTAGGGGTCCAGGGGCAGCGCCCCAGGCAGCGGTTGAGCTTAGACACATCTGAAACCCGAAAAAACATGTCTTTTAGACATAGCTGCTACCCGAAATCATATGTCTGTTGACATTTGGTTATTTATTTCAACAAAAATGGAATTGGCAGATACATAGAAAAACTCAGTTGTTTTTCATAGCAATTTAAATTCTTATTCTTGACTGTTTCTGATTTTATCCGATTGAAAGTTTGATGAACCGATCAAATAAATTTCAATTTAAAAACATATTACGACTTTAGAATTATCCGAGAAATCCCCGGAATACTAACATTCGGGCTGTGATATACATATTTTTTTCAAAGGAATGCTGCAATATACATGTGAATGTATTATTAGCCTTTACTGAGATTTGTATATAAACGAATAATGAGATGAGACGGTTGTAGTTCTGGTACACAGGCTAGGGATGGATATTGCATACATTCACGGAAACCTATTTGAGATTTATTAGTGTTTTGGAAACTAATTCCTGAGAGAAGTCAATTCATTTTATCTATTTTGTCAGATATTATCTCATGTATTGTTTGAAAAAGCAAACCAAAAACATCGATGTACCCCAAACTCTCGAATTGGTTGTCAAATACGTACTTTTTGTATATACAAACAATTAAAATTTACCAAATTGCAAAAGCATGAACTACGTCTTAAAACTTCTTTTATATATGTGTGAAACCATAATTATTTTAGCTTCTAGCTAGCATACACTTGAGTAGGTGACATAAAGACCATATAAAATTGAATGGCGGAATTACCATGAAGGGAGAGTGACTAAATTACTATTCACTTAAACTTATTTAGTATAAATGTATAGCCATGTCGATCAATAAATTTATATAGAACAAAATCTATTTTAAGATTACAAGTTGAAGAGAACAAGTTTCATGAATAATATAAAATTTATTATTGAGTTTTACTTATCGATTTAAACTTTTGAGTCAATTTATTCATGTTGAATTTGCTCTTGAGCTTTACTTATTAACTTAAACTTTTGAATGAATTTATTCTATGACATGGTATCAAAGCTTTTTGAATCTAAAGGTCAAATTTATTTGTTTAATGAACTTCGACACGTGGTAGAGACATTATTTTACAAATCTCTTCCTAGGCCCTCTCTGGCCTCGTCTAAGCAATATTTTGAGGGTCATTGTCATACTTTACGTTCCTAGGGTGCTATCAGTCGCTTGATCGATTTAATGCTGCCTAAACTTCGCCTAGATGCATTTTTCAAGATATCTATATTCCGAATAACGATAATTAAAATTTTTAAATCATAAATTAGCTTCATTTATTATCCATCGTATTGTCTTCACTATAAAATCCAGTTTCGAGTCTGAAATCGAGAAATAGTGTGGTTCAAGCCGCAAAATATAAAAGAATTAGGATATTTTAAATCATATAAAACACTTAAAAAAATTTGCAATTTTTATGAAATTTTTTTGGTAAGAAATAAGGTCATGTTTTTTTGGACTTTCTTGGACTACAATTCTATTTAGTTCAAGTTCAATTTAGTAAGCCCACTTCAATCTAGTTTGGTACAATTTAACTATGTGCAACTATAAATTTACATTGAAATGTGTTTAGTTCAATTCAGTTTTTAGTTGAAAATAACAAGGCCCAAGTAAAATATAATGTTTTTAGTATTTTTCTTATCTCACATGTGCTTTATTATAGTTTATAATATATTTTCATACTAACTGAATTGATAATTTTATTCGCCTACCATGATCTACTGATTTTTATGACATTGGATAGTGTGTGTTTATATGTTACACCCGTTTCAAGTTTAGGGGTCATCATGTGCAGGGAGTGTCATGTATAATACAAGAAATACAATTGGACTTTACCTGTTGACTTAACATTTTAACTTAAATGGTTCCATGACAAAAATATGACGTAAGAGAATTTATTCTGAAAAGATGAAAATGAACCGCATTTGTTTATTGCTCAATGCTAGGTTTGTATAGCAGAAAAAACTATCCAAAAATACATGATTTTTCGGGAAAATTGCAAGTTTTTGCTCCAAAAACATGATTTTTCGGGGTAAAAACAGAAATTTTATCTATTCGAGCTTCAATCTCAGCCTGAGGCGTTGCCTTTGGAACCCGCTAGGGGTGCTACCCCCAAACCCCGCTGTCGAGGGCGCTGCCCCCGAATCCCTGTATCGTAATAGTTACTAAACAAGCGTGCACTCCGTATTTTTCCAACTTATTCGATGAAATATTACGATTGCCTTCAACTAGTTGATCCAATTATATTAAAATACTACTCCCTCCATCTACTAAATATTATCGTTTTAACTTATTCACAATTTTTAAGATAGCAATTAACCGAATAAGATGATTTACTAATTTACCATTTCATCAATCTCCTACTCTCTTTTCAAGTTTTCATTAATATGTTCAACAAAAACAATCTACTAGTGTTTAAATATTTATTCCTAGAGTCTTACCATCTTCTTGTTGGAGATTAGAATATGATTATCTTGAAAGTTGAACAAATTAATAAGGGTAGAAGTGAAGAATTTAGAAAAAAAAATATCTTGAAAATACAAAATGATAATAAAAAAGAGAAATCAAACATGAATACTTGTCAGATGAAGGGAGTAACAAATACAATGAGAAATGTATAATTGTACCACATTGTATTCGAAATCCGGACCCCTAGCCTATGGCATTACCATATGTTTTCTAGCAAACACCGACAAGCTTTTGAAATGGTTTCCTTGTCCCAGTTTTCGGCTACATTTAACTGCACACATATATATTAGCCCTTTAATAGTATGATTGCCGTCCAAACCTACTCCCCTCTTCAATTTTCTTCTTCTACTATAATTGCAATTATTTCTTTTTTACAATATGGTCGGTTATTAACATTAGAACTTTCTGACTTTTTAAAAAGCTTTTTATCCATTTAATTACTATATAGGATAATTTTAATCGACCCCGTTATGTCGTGCAACTTTGACGCATCAGTCAAAGAAAATGGTTTAATCGGCGTTTTTTTTGTTTCTAGATTGTAATAATATGATATTCATCGACACTATGGTAGCTCTATGTTATAATTACTGCTTTAAAGTAGAAATTGTGATTTGCACAAAATTGTAGCTGGCTTAAGTTAAATAGCGGTTCTACTTCACAAGTAGAGACGGAAATTTAGTAGCTCAATTTTAGATAAAATGTGGAGTGCATTGATATATAGTTTTGAGTTGCTGCTCTATAACCGGGTTCGTTCTTGATAATTTGAGAGTCATAGACAAAATAATATAGATTTTAATTAAAATGAACCATGGAAAAAAAATGAAATATAAACTAGTATTTTTTAGAAAAGTATGAACTGAACACATGGTATCTTATATTCTTAACAAATGTCTTACCAATTGATTTGACGTTAAATAATATTCATTTTTATACTTTAACTTAAACCATTAAAAAAATAAAACAAAAATATATTTTTTGGCCTCTTCCGACTATGAGATCCGGGGGTAGCACCCTCACCCACCCCTCAGGACTGACCCTGCCTATTACTCTAATTTTGATGTACTTCATGTTGAAACTAATGCAATGAACTCTTCAAATTAATCTATTGAATTTATATATTACAGGATGTTTTGATACTTATTGCGAGATTGAGCTTCGAAGGAAGTAACCCAAGTTAGTGGCAAATCAAGTAAACATTAAGTCTAAAACAGCTTTAGAGTCTAGCCTACATCAGAGACATCATTATAGTCTACAAGAATAAAAGGATGCATCGAAGTATTCAAAAGAGTGAAGAACCATCGGGACTAGTAGACTATCTCAGAGGGAAGTATCCTCTGAGTTGAGTTTTTAATGATAAAATAATGTGAAAATAATTTCAAATTATTTGTTTGTGAATCCCAAGGCCTTTGCATTTTAATTCAAATGCTCAAGAATGTATAATATCTGAGAAAAGGACAAGCTGATGTTGGCAGCCAGGAGATAGAACCGTTTTCTCACTTGCATTAGACAACACGCTACTGTAAGAACAACTTTTTCAATAGCTCTGTACAAGCACCATTCTCCAATCTCTAAATGGAAAATTAACTAAGTCTAAACGGCCTGATTAACGGAAAACTTTCCTTAGGCTCCTTAGTGATAACGGCTTGATTTGAAAGAGATTACGAGAAGAATTCAGCTATAGTACAAGTACAACGGAAAGATTCAAGCCTATAAAAAGGAGCAAAGTTCCAGCAAAGCAACTGGGGTGAAGTTTTATTCAATCTCAAAGAGCATTCAAGCTATCTCAAAACGCAATTAAACTTCAATTTCAAGGATTAGAAAACTTACATTTGAAGTGAAACAAACTTTAGAAGCTCAAATCTTTTCAATCAAATCTTGTAAACATTATCTATGTGGTTGAGTTAGTATAGGGGAGACTAGATACATTGAGGACGATACTTAGTGTATTGGTAAAGCTCAGAGCCTAGATATAAGTGAGGACCATAATCATGTATTAGTAAAGCTCAACTGGGATTGTAGGACTGTACTCCAATCTGTAATCAACAATTGTAATGGTTTGTTTTCCACCCTTGAAAGAGAATCACTAGTGGAATTAATCTTGGATAAGAGATTTCAAGGAATGGATTAGGCAAATGCCGAACCAGTAAAAAAATCTATGTTTGCAAATTCTAAACTCTTAACTCCTTATTAATTGTTGCATTTTGAATTTGACAATATTTGAATCTGATAAAAATCAGAGACTGCATTAGAGGATAGATACTTAGTAAACTGTGAACTAGGATTACTTAGAGTCTGCATTAGTTATTAATATCTAGAATTTTAGTTTGTGAAAACTCAAAAAATGGTCACTCACCCTCCTCTAACACGTTAAATAAACCTTACTAGGTCTAGCAAGTTGTATTATAACAGTACTCACTATAAAGACTTAACACATCAAGAGTCAAAGATCATAAACATGGGTGAAAATTGCATTAAAAACCTCCCTAAAAATCAGTTCACACAAATTTTCCCAAAAGGACTCTCTGTGTCTAGACCTCCTCTATTCTTTGGGCATAATTACACATTCTGGAAGAATATAATGAAAAACTTCTTTAATCACAATAAGTATGCTTGGCTTGCAATTGCCAATGGACACTGTAACAGGTGAAGAAGTAACCATTCTTAAACTTGAAAATCAATATAATGATTGATATAAAAAAAGTTGTTAAGTAATGTTATTAAATTTATCCACTATGCTTTAAATGTTATAGAATATGATAAAATTTCAGGTTGTAAGAGTGCGCAAGAGATTTAGAAGAAGTTAGAGGTGTCATATGAAGGAACTAACAAGGTCAAAGAATCCAAAATAAACCAGAATATGCGCTACTATGATCTCTATTTGAAATGCAAGAAAATGAATCCATTTCCAGCATGAATGTTAAATTCAAAAACATCATCAATAAACTGAAATGAATGGGAAAAGAATTCACATAGGGAGGAGAGAAAGTTAAGAAAATCCTTAGAATTCTTACCAAATATTGAGAAGCAAAGAAGACTGTCGTGGAAGAAGCTCAAGATCTAACCACCTACAAATATGATGAGCTGATTAGTTATCTAATTTCTCATGAGATCTTCATGTAAAAGTTTCAAAAGAAGGATAAAGTCAAAGATGAAGGAAAAAAGGTCATTATTCTCAAGTTTGACTTTGTTGATGAGGAATCCTCTAATAATGATAAGCAAATGGCTATGCTGGCCATAAAGATCAGAAGAATTATGGAGAAAGGAGGAAAATTTCTTCAAAAATTTCAAAGAAAAAAAGTTATCCTCGGAAGCAAGAATTCCAGAAGAAGTATTCTCTTAAAGGAAAGTTTAGAGCCTTTGAAGATAAATCAAAAGATGTACCATAATAAGAATCTCACATGCTTTGAATGTTATCAAGAAGGTCATATTAAATCCAATTGTCCAAAGCTAAATAAGGGAAATGGAAGGAAGGCCATGGTAGCTATATAAAGTGATAGTGATGAAGAAGAATCACTCGATTCATCCAACAGTGATGAAGAGACCGTTTAAGTCTTCTTTATGATAATAGATGACATGGCACCCATCATTGAGTTAGAAAGAGAAATATACAAAGCTTCAACTTCACATCACCCTACTCAAAGCCACTCTTAACATCATGATGAGGTAATCTATAATCTTAAATTTCCTAATGAAGTGATGTAAGTTTTGATGGACATTTACAAGATGGTCAAAAAGAACAGAAATAAGATGAAGAGCATTTAGTTAGATCTAGAAGAATTTTCCATGAATGATGGAGCAATAATCAAAACAGTTATTGCACTTCACAAAAGAAGCATTAAGCATGAAATTGATATTGAGAAGCAGAAGAAGTAACTGCTACAAGTTGGAATCAATGTTATTGAGCAAAGCAATAGAGCGGTGCTGATAGAAGGACATCTCTCTGGAAAAAAATTAGTCTTGTGGACACTAGTGGATCTCAAAGGTAGAGTTCCACTCAGAGTAAAACCCATCCTTAAAGGCAAACTCAAAGGAAACCATAACCTTGGAAGTAAACTCAGAGGCAATCTCAGATGCCTAACTTCTCAAATATTTCTATTACCTCTCAAAGAAGGAACAGTTCTCAAAGATCTTATAAACCTCTAAAGGAGATATTTAATTCTATTTGAATAGGAAAAGCTCCATAAAAGTAAAAAATTCAAAAGCCATTTTATATTTATCTAACTCAAGGATAAACAAGGTTAAGAAAGTTTTTCATCTAATCTAATTTCTGTGGAATGAGAAATCACACAACAATTTTCTGCATGCACAGGAATAAATACTATGATGATTATATTTGGCTTGATTTAGCTTTTAAAACACTCTAACCCAAGGGAAACTAGGTTCAAAGATTATAACTATCTTCTTTAGCAACTAAGCCTTAGTTCCACAAAAGGTTAGAAGTTATGGTATATTGATAGTGGATGCTCAAAGCATATGACATAAGATGAAAATTCATTCATTTCACTTGACCACAAAAGAAGAGGAAGAAGTTTCAGCTTTGGAGACAATAAGAAAGGAAAGATCATTGGAAAATGAGCTATTGGATCTGAAATCAAGATTGATGAAGTCTTCCTAGTCGATGAACTGAAATTTAATATTTTAAGTGTTGCACAGTTGTGTGATAAAGGAAGATAAGTTTCTTTTGACTCAAATGGTTGTTTAGTCATTGACTTAAGTCCAATCAAACCATTATTTATGCACCTAGAATAAATAATGTTTATATGATTGATATAAATGATAAATAAAAAAAAAAGATATATGTTTGGTGTCTAAAGAAGAATAGTCTTGGCTATGACACAAAAGATTAGGACATGTAAATATGAATCTTTTGTCCAAATTATCCAAACAAAAACTTGTTGAGAGATTTTGAAGTGTCAACTTTGAAAAGGATCACCTATGTATTTCATGTTAATATAGAATATAGTTTAGAAAAAGTTTTAAGTCAAAAACTAAGTTCTCTTCTAAAAGAGTACTTGAATTTGTACATGTTAATTTTTTTTGCCCTATTCAGCCTATTAGCATGGTTGGATACAAATATATCATGATAATAGTAGATGACTATTCTAGGTGCACAGGGTTGTCTTGATTAGTAGGAAAGATAAAGCCTACGAAAGTTTTTCCAAACTCTGTTATCGAATTGAATAAAATGTACAGTTTTCTAAAATTTAGGAGTGATCATGGTAAAGAATTCAAAAATAAGCTTTTTACTAGATTCTGTAATGCTACAGGCATTGAGAACACTTTTCTACTCTTTATTCCTTTTTAACAAAATGGGTTTGGTGAAAGTTATAGCAGAACCATAGTTGAAATGGCTCGAACAGCGCTAAGTGATAATAACTTACCATAGTATTTTTTTAGCAGAAGTTATACAACTTGTTATAATTTAAATTAAGTTCATACAATTTCTGTTTTAGATAAAAAAAACACCATGTGAACTTGGAAAGGTAGGATGTCTAAGATAGGATATATCAAACCCTTTGGATGCAAATGTTTGGTGTTAAATAATAAAGAACAACTTGGTAAATTTGATCCTAATGACAATTTTCCTTGGCTACTCAACACATAACAAAACTTATAAAGTCTTTATTAAAAGGTCTGTAACATTAGAAGAGTCAGTACAAGTAGATTTTGATGAAACTGACCATGCATGTAAAAAGAAATGCTCAAAGGATGATACATAGAAATTCTCACAAGAACCATCCTCTGAACAAAAATAAGGTGAATCATCAACTAAGAATGAACCTTTTGAGATCAATTTCTCAAATGGATAGCAAGGTTATCAAAGTACTCCTTCGAAAGTGAATCAAACTCATTCAGACTTTCCAAAGGGGACAAAAACAAAGAAGAGACAACTTGACAGACTGATTCTTGATGCTTGATCAAAATCTAGTATTGATCAAAAGATAACTCAATAGAATGATTACTCATCCAATATTTGTCTCAATCATTAAATCAAAGAAATTTGAAGATCCAACACATGATGAAAGCTGGCTCATGATAATGTTGGAAGAATTGGACTAATTCACCAGAAATGATATCTGGGATCTTGTTCCAAGTCCTAAGAACAAGTTTATCATTGGTACAAAGTGGGTTTTCAAAAACAAACTTATTAATATGAGAATTTTATAGAAACAAATCCAGACTTGTAGCTCAAGGACATAATAAACAAGAAGACATTGACTATGATAAAACATTTGCTCTTGTTATCAGACTTTGAAGCCATCAGAATCTTACATGATTTTTCATCTCATATGAGTTTAACTCTATCAAAGGGATATCTAACTTGCATTCTTAAATAGACTTATCTCAAAAGAAGTCTATGTGAAGTAGCCACCAAGATTTGAAGATCCAAAACATCCACACCATGTATACAAACTAAAGAAAGATGTGTATGGCTTAAAGCAAGCCTCCAAAGCCTGGAATGAAAGATTAAACAACTTTATCATTCTTTACGGCTACATCAGAGTGAAAAAATATATACAACTTTTTTATCAAAAGAAGGAATAAGCACATATTGCTTGTATAATCTATGTTGATGATATCATCTTTAGAGTCACTGATGAAAGAATGTGTAAGGAGTTTAGTACTCAGATGAAAAATGAATTTGAAATATCTATGATGGGAAAATTAAATTTCTTCCTGGGACTTCAAATTAAGAAGAGCTCATATGGTATCTTCATTAGTGAAGCAAATATTCCAAGGAAGTACTAAAGAAATTTGACATGGATCAATGCAATTTTAGTAGAAAAATCCTTATACCTAATTCCCAAATTCTTGGTTCCTTGCTAAAATGGCTTCTCACTAGAAAATTCCTATTCTTGAGGCTCAACCAACTAAATACAAAGAGCTAGATATCCTGCTAAGCTACAAAGTTCCAACCTCAACCTACTTAATTAAATGATTACTTGACTAAACCAGAGCCATTCAAGTCAATCATTTCTCACCACAAGATCAGGGATTAGATTTCTACTCAAGATATAACCTGCCTTGAGATTGTGCAACAATTTTAGGATAATCTCCGAGAGGAGAAGCTGATCAGGGCTATCTAGAGTCCACTATGGAGGGATACACCATTAGCATCACTCCGTCATTTCTCTCAAATCTATTAGGAGTCAGCAACAATGGTATACCTTTAAGGCCAGGTTGTGAGAATGATATGACCAAGGATTAGAAGTTAGCATGCAGTCCTTAAGGATTATTTGGGCCACACAAGTCTACCCACTAATCTGAAATAGCAAGGAAGCTGTGGTATAGTATGTCAAGAGTCTTTCTCTAAACATTCTTCACTCTAAATGAACTAGATGCATATGAGCATTATTTGATATATCACATGGGGGAGAAGTAGGATGTGAACTGGGAGAATTGTGATTATTCATCATATCAAAAATATGAATTATACCATAGGAAGCCTGTTCACTACAATCATGAGGCAATATCAAATAAACCTCAAAAATCTCGTAGGAGAGTCTGGTTCTAGACTGAACAAAGAAACTTTTTATGGTTTAAAATGGAGAAAGGAATGGGACAGAGCTGAGGCTCTAAGGAAGGAGGAGGTAAAGAAAGGGGTTTCTCCCAAGAAAAAAGTATAAGTCAAGTCAGAGGCTATGACCATCGAAGTAGAAGAAACTAAGAGAAAGAGGGAGCCGGTGATGGTTGATAGAGAAGTCCTCAAGAAGAGGGCCGAAGTGATAAGTGTATAATTACACTTAATATCATACTAATTTTACACATTAAACATTATGAATTAAGTCATTTTTGTACTTCATATAAAAGATTTCACGTGGTATGTAGTTGTTTTTTATGCAAATGCAGATACTAGGTAAATCTTGGGAGTAAAATGATCAAAAGTGGAATTCTATGAAAAAAGAGTGAAAAGGGT
>CATIWQ010137431.1:0-27743 GCA_949673415.1 Euphorbia schlechtendalii | reverse complement strand
CCCCAAATAGGTTCTAACGAGGGAGGTACATGCGATATGGTAACAAGTGATCCACTCGCTCAAGTACTATCTTTTCTCGGGGAGGCAGATTAGTACAAGAGAAAGCTTTGCTGTAATAGGGGTACCTTAGACTTATGGGCTAATCCCTTCTACTGCAATGCGTTATTATGAATATGTCAAAATTAAGAGAAAATGGAATAATGCGATCAATAATTTTCAGCACTTATCCAAAATCTAAAACCTTTGAAAAAAAACAAGTTTTAGAAAAAATCCCCAGTGGAGTCGCCACTGTGAGTGGGCGACACGGAGCGGTGGGTCGAGAGCGTACGAGATGATAGGCACGGCCCACCGGGGTGTTTGAAAAAGAAGAAAAAGCACCGGGTCAGGGACCCGAGAAAAAAGGTTGAAAGAGAAAAAGGCAAAAAATGTTTAAGATCAGTTCGAATCGAATTCGCCATCTCTTAGTGTGGAGTCACCACCTGGATTAGCTCTTTCCAGGAATTAGAGTACTATGAGGCCTAACGTCTGGGGGACGGCCCACCAAGACATAGAGATTCGAGTCCGGGATAAGTTACTTATTTCTCATTGGATCACATTAAATTACATCTACAAAAAACCGTGTTCTCTTAATTGTGCATATTTGCACTTAGGTTATTTTTAGAGTTGAATGCATGATTCACGTATTGTGAAATAATAAATCATTCACAAAGAGGAAAAATAAACCATGCACAAAACAATAAGTAAATGCGGAAGGCAAAAGCAGAAAATGAAAATTACAAGGCTTCAAAAATCGGGGGATGCAACCGCACGCTAACCTATTAATTAAATTTACCAAAAATTGAAATTGCGATACCCGAAGGAAAATTAAAATCCTAAACATACATCTAATCCTAATCTACCTGCATCCACAAAGGTTAGCACAGGGAATAGCATGTATGTTCGATTTTGAATTTAGCGAGGCCCGTGTGGCAAAAAAAATCAATCGTGATATTGTGTTTGTTATTTAAATAAAACCGTCCATTTTATTAGCACATTGGTTGCTCATTTTAATTATTGAAAATGGTTGCATGGCAAAAGATGAGGTCTGTTATCCGGGAATATGTTTTATTCCGTTCGTGGGGGTGTTCTAACATACATCTCCCTTTAATTAAGAAAAAGATGAAGAAGAATTACAACAGTTGAAATAAAACAAAAGTAATTAAAATCCTAAGTTCATAGATGAAATCAGAAGAAGAAATTAAACATTGAAAGCATGGGAATTGCAAAACTAGGAACTCAGAGGCTTACCCTTACTGAATGGATCCACTTCGAAGATATCCGATCAGTCCTTGAGAAATCCTCCTCGTCCTTTAGTTTAGGTGAAAAGGTTGTAGTAAAAAGTCCAAAAAATTTTGTTTTAATTCTTGGAAGCAGTTCTATTTTTATCTGTCAATTTTTCAGGATTTTGATAATCGAAAAAGACCCGACTATTTATAGGAAAATCTCGAAAAATCCAAAAAAGATAAGTTTATCTAGTGAGGGGCCTCGTCGGAGAAAAGCCTGGCGAGGCTCCTCGCCGTGTCCTTGGCGATGCTTTCTTGCTAATTTTGGCGAAGCTTGGTTGGCGAGGCCTCACCAAGGGTATTGGCGAGGCTTGCCTGGCCAAGAGTGTTGGCGCTAAGAGCTTGGCGAGCCTTGCCTCACTAAGTTTGGCGAGGTTGTCACCAACGAGGTTGGCCCAGAATTCAGTCCCCCGGGTTTTCGTTTTCAAATTTTTTGTATTTTCGTATTTTTTATTTAATTAATTAATTTCTGAATAAAATTAAATAATTTTATTAAAAATGTCTTTCTGAATTAGAGACGAGGAGGATTCCCATTCAGATATGACGGGATACTCGAAAATTGTGTGATTCAAGGATAAAATCCCGAAAAAGCCATCATCATCGAACGCGTGAGCTGGTACAAAATCCCGTGCTCACAGTCGTTCATCACCCACGAGGGGATATACTGCTAAAATGTCATCCACATATCAGCAAATGGTGAACGACATCTTCGACAATATAATAGGAAAGGAGGTGGAGCTATACGTTGACGATATGATCATTAAAAGTAAAGTTGAAGGAGAACACGCCTCAGACATATCAAAGGTCCTAGCCCTCTTAGAAAAGTACGGTCTGAAGCTAAACCTGGAAAAATGAGCCTTAGGCGTAGCAGGAGGAAAGTGCTTGGGATACCTAGTCTTGCATAGGGGAATAGAAGCTAACCCTGACAAAATAAAGGCTGTACTCCAGCTCAAAGAACTACAGAGCATCAAAGACATCCAGCGCCTCAATGGCAAGCTCAACGCCTTGGGCCGCTTTGTTTCATGTGCGGCAAGCCGATGCATCCCCTTTTACAAGGCTCTAAAGGTGAAAAAATTCACATGGGGAAAAGACTATGTCGCGAAATTTGCTAAAATCAAAGCCTTTTTGGTCTCATCGTCATTGCTAAGCCATCCTATCACCGGTGCACCACTATTATACCTCTACTTAAGCACCTCAAAAGAGGTACTAGGAATGGTGCTCGTTAGGGAAGAGGGAATGGACCAGTTCTCCGTTTATTACGGTAGCCGTGCTCTAAAAGGGGCCGAAATCAGGTATGGCCAGATGGAAAAAATGGCGTTGACACTAGTGGTATCCTCCCAGAAGTGGTGCTACTACTTTCAAGCCCACACAATTATGGTGCGGACTGATCTACAACTCAAGAAAGTGCTTCAATGGCCTGAGTCCTTAGGGCATCTTGCCAAATGGTCTCTCAAACTCGTAGAATTTGACATCTGCTTCGAGCTAAGAACTGCAATGAAAGCCCACATGCTGGCAGAGTGCAAGAAGTTCCACCGCCAAAAGAGCTACCCAAGGCGGCATGGCGCATGTTCATAGATGGTAGTTCCAATAGTGTGGCAGCAGACATTGGCATCTTCATTCAACAGCCAAAGGGGATAGTTATTCGACAAGCAGCAAGGCTCGAATTTAGTGTCTCCAATAATGCCACGGAGTACGAAGCACTAATCTTTGGGCTGGAGATTGTCAAAGCCCTTAAGCCTGGTATCATCCGCATATTCAGCTATTCAGGGCTAGTGGTTAAGCAGTTTGAAGGAGAATACAAGGCCAAGAACAAGGCTATGAGATAGTACCTAGCCAAAATCACATCCCTCATAAAAGAAATACGTGCCGAAGGGACTGAGATGATAATTGCTCAAATCCCCAGGGCACTGAATGCAGAGGTGGATAGGTTAGCAAAAGGAGCCTCAAGCGAAGAGCAAGAGATTTTTCTCCCATGCGTCCCATTGAGGATTAGAATGCCCAGTATATCACTAGTGAAAGTCATGCAAGAAAAAGAGGAGAACGAGTGGTTCAACCCCATCCTCAAGTACCTGGAGCACAATGAGCTCCCGAAAGTGGAATGTGAAGCCCAGAAGATAGTACACAAATCCTTCTTCTATGCCGTTATCGGTGGGCAGTTGTACCGAAAGTCCATCAACCACCCTTGGCTGAAATGCATGGGGCACATCAACACTGACTATATATTGCACGAAGTTTACAAAGGCCTCTACGGTGCGCATGAGAAAAAGGATGCAATGGTGAAGAGAGCCAAACAACAAGGTTTCTATTGGCCAACAATGGAGATGGACGCTAAGTACCTGGTCCAATCTTGCAAGTCCTGCCAAGCCTAAGCAAAGACGTCCTCAGTCCTAACCTGGCCGTGAGCAGTAATCCAGGCTGCATGGCCCTTCACCCTATGGGGAGTGGATTTGGTGGGACCATTGCCAAGAGTGAAATAGCAAAAACGATGGGTCATTATTGTAATAGATCATTTCACTAAGTTGGTGGAAGATGAACCACTGTCAACCATCACGCCGAAGCAAGTCACCTCCTTCTTCAACAAGAACATAATGTCACACTTCAGCATCCCACATACAATCATTGCGGATAACGGGACCCAATTCAATTACCACGCATTCAAATGTTTTTGCCAGTGGCTCAAGATAAGACTCCGCTCCTTCAGCGTTTCCCACCCATAAACGAATGGAATGACCAAGAAGTCACCAACAAGACCATCTTGGAAAGGATCAAGATAAGGGTCCACGAGTACAGTTTAGCATGGCTGCAGGAACTTCATAATGTCCTTTGTTCCTACAGATTAACCCCACATGTGGCAACAAGCGAAACACCCTTCCTCCTAACATATGGTACGGAAGTAGCAGTCCCGGTGGACATCGACACACCTAGGGCGAAGGTAGCAAATTACATTGAAGGGCCCTCTAACGATGACCTGCTACAGCAGAACTTGGATTCCCTTGAGGAATGGAGAGAGCAAGCCCTCATTTAGGGTCAGATCCCTAGAGATCCCCTTAGCGCTGAACGACCCGCAGGCGCGATCCCTAGAGATCCCCTCGGCACTCTTATTCTTTGAAATTAAAGTAAGTTAAAAGCTCACATGGTCAGATCCCTAGAGATTTCCTTGGCGCTCTTATGCTTTGAAATTAAAGCAAGTTAATAGCCCGCAAGGTCAGATCCCTACAAATCCTCTTGGCATTGAACGGCCTGCAGGCGCGATCCCTAGAGATCCCCTCGGCGCTCTTATGCTTTGAAATTAAAGCAAGTTAATAGCCCGCAGGGTTAGATCCCTAGAGATCCCCTTGGCGCTGAACGGCCAGCAGGCGCAATCTCTAGAGATCCCCTAGGCGCTCTTATGCTTTGAAATTAAAGCAAGTTAATAGCCTGCAGGGTCAGATCCCTAGAGATCCCCTCGGTGCTAAACGACCCATAGGCGTGATCCCTAAAGATTCCCTTGGCGCTCTTATACTTTGAAATTAAAGCAAGTTAATAGCCCGCAGGGTCAGATCCCCTCAACGCTGAATGGCCCGCAGGAACAATCCCTAGAGATCCCCTTGGTGCTCTTATGCTTTGAAATTAAAGCAAGTTAATAACCCGCAGGGTCAGATCCCTAGAGATTTCCTCGGTGCTAAGCGGCCCGCAGGCGCAATCCATAAAGGTCCCCTCGACGCTCTTACCCTTTGATATTAAAGCAAGTTAAAAGCACTCAGGGTCAGATCCCTAGAGATCCCCTTGGACTTGAACGGCCTGTAGGCGCTGAAGAGTCCCCTCGGTGCCGAAGAGTCCCGTAAGCATCACAAGTTACAAAACAACTACCTCAACAAACACAATACAAGTTAAAGGGATTTCTCAATTCAGCATACACAAAACCAACACAAAGCAATTCAGTGTATGACACACATTCAGCATACAATAATGTTAAATATACAGATAAGGCATGATGCAATATTCATCACGGATCTCAGCAACAAGCAAAGGCAATATCAGAAAAATACACATTTCTATTAAAATAAAATATTTACGAGCCCACAAGCTAGGCCTGATGGCTGAAAAATTGTCTAAATATTAAAAATAACAACAAAGGAAGAAATTACAAAATGAAGGGGAGAACAAGCAAGCGGAGGCCTCAAGACTGAACCTCTTCCTCCTTCGTGGCCACGGAGGACACCTTGGAGTAAGAGGGCTCTGGTGCGGGGGCCCAAAAATGCGCTCATCTTCCTCCCATCAGCCAAGGGACTCATCAAGCGGAGCTAGCTGGGTGAGGTCATCAATATCAGCTCTGGGGAACTTTACGCACACCGCGTGAAGAAAGGCGGTCCGGTAGCTGAGGTGGTCCTCCTACCAATCCTCGCAGGTCTGCTTAACCTTCAGCTTGTGCTTAGCTCTGTGGTGCTCAAATTTTTGCTGAAGGTCTTGCAGCGCGGTAGTCTTCCCCTCGCAACCTATTTTCCAGAAGTTCAACAACTTCTCCGCCATTTCCAAGGCACGCAAGGCCTTAGCTTTTCTCCTCCTCTTTCATTGCCCCGACCCTCGCTTCCTCCACCAGCACCTTAAGCCTTTTCTCCTCAACTTTAGCGGCAGACTTGATTTTGGCCAACGATAAGTTGTGCTTCTCCTCCATCCCCCGTAATGAGGCTATCAGCTCCTTCCGCTTTGCCTTGGAGTACTCCAAGTCCATACAGGCTTGGGTCAGCTCTGCAGCCTGCTTCTTGCCAGCCTCCCCCAGCTTTCTAGCCACCTCCTCCACCTCGACAAGGGTATATCGCTCTTGCTGAACCTCCTTCAACCACTTGGGGCTGCCTTACGAGGTAGCATAGGCAGCCTCCACTTGTCACTGCACATCGATAAGAGCCTTCGCCATGCGATGCGCGAAGGAAAAAGCCTTCATGATGCAACACACAAAAATCAGAAAATAAAAACGGGGGAGGACATCGAAACACACACACAAGTAGCAACAAAATTAAAAGCAAAGTCTCAAAGAACTTATAAGTAACGCTTGCTTCTTAGCATAGGCCCTTAGCTTGGCGGGGCCCATCGCGCTGAATCGTGCATCTTCATGGGGTAACTCAGTGTAGCACCCCAGCTCACTTACAACCTCCACCTTCAGCAGAGGCACATCCTCCCCATGGACCTTCCGCCACAACTATAAAATGACAAATAGGGCTCAGCACATGCACACAACAAGAAAAGAAGAAAGATTTTTACAAATAAATCCAACATGCCAGTGGCAAATCAAACTTGGCCCATTAGACCTGCTCCTCCTCAAATATAGGAGTTTTCCCTTTGGTGTCCTACCCTCCAACTTCACCTTCGCAGCGGGGGCACTTCTGCCCCCTCTCCCTAATCTCCACACCCTTGGAGGGTGCGACAGGCATCTTCGCCCTGGGAGGAAGCCCCCCAGGGCCAGCCACGAAGACTAGGGCCCTCTGAGGTGTGGTCTCTATAATAACCACATCCTCTTCGACCCTATTGGTCGCTTCTTGGATAGCAAGGGGATCTAGGATCCCCTCATCAAGCAACTGCTGGGCCCATCGCCCAAGTAGTGGTGCCCTCCTCCTTCAGCCTCACCTCTGAAACCATTGGAGCCGCCGCCTCCACCGGAGCAGCCTCCGCTCCGCGCACCCGTCGGGGTCCCTTCTAGTGCTTGGATCCACGCCACTGCCACTGCAAGAATAATTTTCGATTTCCACTTAGTACGAGCCATTCCTACAAATAAAAGCACTAGGAAAGGAATTAGTTTTATGAAGTCTCACCATCCTCAGTAGTTAAATCGGTACACACGATGGCCCCTTGATCCATCCAGCAGAAGAGACAATCAAGCTAACCCAGCAGGTATTCAGCCACGTGCCAGTGAATGCCTGAGCGGATTTGGCGTACAATCTCTACCTCTCATCACTGCAAAGGGCTCAGATCCAGGGCGCGGTGCCAAGTGTAAAGTGTAGGGATCCTCAGGGTTGCGATTCCATTAAGTATGGAAGGGGAATTTTCCATCCCTCAATGGATTCGCGACGCCCTCCTCTACATTGTCAGGGAACGGGAAAATACAGAACCATTTATCCTTGAAGTCCCTGACGTGGAATTGCTTCCCCACTGGCTTCGGAGTTATCTCCTGAGTGCTCCCCCAGAAGACAAAGGCCCCTGCATGTTTAGTGTGTGGCTTGAAGAATAGGCGAAATACGGGCCCAGAGAGGGTGAAGCCAAGATCGCGGTACATCCGCGCTAATGCAGCCAGGACGATCAAAGCGTTGGGATGCAATTGGTCAGGGCACAAGCTTAACTCGCGTAGCACATCCACTACGCTGGTGTCCATGGGGAAGCGGAATCTCCACCGTACTTGCTACGATAGCACGGGTACAAAATCCTTCTTTGGGGGATTCCACATCACCTCCCCCTTCTTTGGCTCCTTCCCATTAACACCGCGGGCATTTCCAAGAAGGAGCTCATAAATTTCGTTGGCCTCCTTCTTTTTGATGGTGGTAAGAGTCTGACAATCATCCCCTTCGGTAGGAAAGGGAGATGACGTATCCCCTGCCATCACTTGACGACGCGGGATAGAACCCGAGCCACCCCCAACCATTTCTACTAGGGGGGAAGAAGCCTCCATGCTCGTAAGAGGAAGGATAGGGAGAGAAGAAGGTGGAGCTAATTCAGGCGATTCAGGGGGGAAAGGGTCACTATGCTCTTCAGCCCCCTAACGGCGGCCGGTGCAGTGAACAAGGGCACAAGAATCGGAAGATTTAGTGTACATTTTCAACAAACAAAAGAGAAGGGAATAATTCAAATAAGGAACAAGGAAACTCAAGCAAGACAAACAAACAAGACTCACCAAAATACAGACAGAGGAGCAAAGACTACGAATTTGAGGGATTAGGAGCAAAGATTTGTAGCAAGAAGGTTGAAAGCAAAAGGGAAAGTTTGAATAGTAATACAAACGGAAAAACTCACTTGAGTTCAAACACTCCTATTTATACAGATGCAAAGCGCAGATCACGAAGCATAAAACCCGTTACACAAAGCCAGGTCATAATGACTGTCCAAAATGGTGGATATGAAAGGTCACGTCCTATCCAACAGTCGCAGCTCACCGAAACGACACTACGCGTGCTAGGGCACGCACGCGGATCTTTTTCTACGGCCTTAAAGAGCCTTTATTTGGGCTTGTTGAGGGGGACTCCTGATATCAAGGCCCATTAAGGCCCTTTGGCCCAGAAAGAAGGGGCTTCTCAGCAAGCCACACTTCAGCGGAATAACACGTTGCAGAGTCCTCAGCACTTATATACCCGGCTAACGCCGAGGCCTCTAAACGCTGAACTACTCCTTCAGCGATACCCTCCGTGTCCTCGCTGAAAGACCTTCAGCACGATCCTTGCCGATCCAGCACACTCTTTATCTCTCCGCTGTCGCATTAAATGCAAACCTGACTGGCAGAGGGGAATCATTTAATGCTCCGACGACGGAAAAGACCCCAAAGCAGCTTGCCACTTACGCACAGCTCACAGGCGGGTCCCACATGCCATAATTATACAAATTCCTATAAATAGCAGGGCAATCTCCCACTTTCAAGGTAACTGCTATTTTTAGAATACACACTCACTACCTCTCCCAAATCACTAACTTTGGCATCGGATGGTCTTCGCCGGAAACATTTCTTGCCATGGACTTGTTTTGCAGGATCCGAGGACGCTGAAGGTCGTAGACTTCACCCGACTGATACCACTAAGTTACACTTGTGTATATTGATTTTTATTTTCTTGTTTTTCTAGTTTAATTTTGAGTTGTGAAGTTTCTTGTACTTTGAGTGAACCTCGGATTTGCTGGGGGATGGAGTTGTGGGCTCGATTATACATTTCAAATATCGTTGAGTCAATTATTGATGAGTGGGGCTTCAGTAAAACACTAAGCTAGTAGCAGTTGGCATAACGAAACCTGAAAAAGTGAAACATGTCAAAATTCTGAATGGTATATGGGAATTTATTCACTTTCGGAAATAAAAAATAACTTTCATACTTACATAAATTCAGTCTAGTCTCTGTATTTCTACTCATGAATTAATGTTTATTATTTAAAATGCTTGTTCATTTAAAATGCTTGTTCAGGTGAAATTGACCAGTATGTGATTATTTATTTAACTTTTAAATTATGAGATAATAATTATGCATCGTCATCTCTTACATTTTTATTATGTCAGTTCCTTGCTATTAGCTGACGTCAAATCTCTGTTTCCACTAGTGGTGTTTGTGACTATTAGGCTAGAATTAGACAATAAGACTACACCACCTCATGGTTATTTTATTTGCCTATATTTTTATGTTTTTACTATATAATAAGAAATTTCCTCGTCTTTATTTGAATGTTTTTGTTTTTGTTGAGTATTGATTTCCAGCTTCACAATGGATACTTCTTGGATATTACTTAAGGAAAAAGTTATAAAATGAGAAGTCTACATGAAGATGTTGGATAGAAAAATGGTGGATGAAAATGTACATTAGAAAAACTCAAGATGTCTATAAATTTTTAATTTCCACATTATTATGTATTTTTATTCTCTTTCGAATTTGGATAAAATTGAATATTATATACCATAGATTACATTATTTATACTGATATAAATAATTTTGAGTTTTATATTCAATTTTAGGTCATTATTTATACAATTTTAAATTTATAGATAGTTTATTAATATAGAAGATGTTGCAATAATAGAAAAGGGTGCTTCAAATAAGACATAAAGTGTAGTGAAAAAATGTTACAAATTTTTCTAATGGTGTTGCAAATTTGAGTATAAGTGTTATTAAAAAGGTGTTGCGTGTGAGAAAAATATGTTGCAAAAAAAAAAGTCACAACCGTTAACTGTGATGGCGGAGATTTCGTTTGCAACACAAAAAAGGTGGTGCAAAATTTCATACCAAAGAAAGTTGAAAGTATTTCAACATTTAAGCTAATAGCATTTGAACATTTAAATTCTAGACATAAAGAAGTTAGAAACTCAACTATATATATATAATATATACACACACACTTATATAAATACACATACACATATACACATATACACACACACACACACACACACACACACACACACAAACACACACACACACATATATATAGACGCTTATCAGAAGTCAACCAATCATGAAAATGTGCCTATCCATTATGGATTGAATCAAAGCCTCTCAACCAATCACATTGAAGAGATCCAATCTTTCACCAATGGATGTGACTCTTCGTTTGGATAGACGCAACCCTTCAAACTCTATAAATAGGGCTCCAATTCTTCAACAATTTCATGGGATTCAAGTGCACTACCAGAAAGGGAGAGCATTAGAATGCAATTAGAGAGAGATATAGTGTGTATAGTTAGATTCGCTACGTTCTTAAGTGCTAGCGAGAAAATGTTTAAGTGATTCGAATCCTTGTTTCGATCACTAGATTTCTCTATATTCTCGAGCGATTGTTGTATAAGTTTACTTGCAAATCACTTATCAATAAAAGTTTTTGTTCTTCAATATTCGTTTGTTCGATATTCGCAAAAAATAGCATCCTAGCGGAGGTTCTGTACGGGCTGAGACCGAATTCAAAGCAGACGCAGGAATTGCGGGAATTGACGACTCCCATTAAAGAGTGGATACTGTTTGATCAACTTTACCTTTCACTTGCATACCTTACACCTTTGCTTTGCTTTCTACTTATACTTTCTATTTCGAAGTTTATGATATGTCTATGTGTCATAATGCGTATTTCGTGCTAAGTCTTTTATGTTAATCAAGTTATATGCGTTGGCGTTAATTTTAAGAGTAGTTTTAGGGTTAACAATATCATGTATAATCACTGGATCTGTGATATAACTCGGTTTAGTGAGCCAACATTTTTGGAATGGTAACTTGCTAAAAATGGCTATGTGAGAGCGACTTGTACTAAGCATAGTATTGATGTTGTCCAGGTTTTCATAATTGTTTTATTTCGTTTGTACTAGACTTAGAAAAGTTATTTCATGTGTTGCTCTGCGGCGAATCATTGAACATCTGAGTGTCTAGAACCGAACCTGTTAGATAATCTAGAGGGTCAGAACAACTTCATTAATCTTGCATGTTTTCTCTGCTATACTTGTTCGTAGTGAAAATCTATTTATTTAGAGTTTCTAATCTATCACATCTATATTTACTCAACTTTTCGTTCTAATCTTCCTACCCATAAAAATCTTCAATCTATTTTTATTTTATTTACTTTTACGCTTCCTAGTTATCTTTAGACTAGGTTCCTTCCCTATGGGTTCGATATCTTTTAAAACTACATCGCAACTGTATACTTGCAATTATCATCATTTTTCTATGTGGTAAGGGGTATTGACAACACCTACATTTTATATGTGAACAAGTTTTTGGCGCAATTTATAGCCAACAGTTCACGAGATTTTGGAACCATATTTGATTAAACTTGTCAGTAGAAAAGTGGCGAATAGTATCGTCTTCACCTGTAAATGATGTGATGCGAATGTAATGTATGCATGATTTTATGCATGGATAATATTTATCATGTGATGTATTGCGGACTTCATTGAAAAGCCTTCTCTTGTACTGGTGCATGGGTGCCCCTAGGATTCGTCTCGTTAGGGATTCCATGGATGACTCTCTCGGAGTGACGACCATGGGTTCTTTGAATCATATTCGAGTTTTAGAGCTTGGATCTGGTTTGAACCCGAACTGTGTAGGTGACAATCGCTTGGAAGCTATTTGCTTGACGTGTTGGAGAATTTCTACATAGATTTCCCTTACATGTTCTCAATCTATCAAACATTGTCTTAATTTTGTCCTGGACCGCCCTTTCTAGTTTTCAATCCAGCAGACTCTTTCTTTTATTTTTATTTTTTTCATTTTATGGATGTTTACTTACGATATCCTACTATTGGCATGCAAGCAATCAAAATAAGCATACTCATAAAGATTCAGCAAAGATGACAATTCATCACTTAACTTAACAAGGGTATAAATGTTTCAAGTGATTTGACTCCTGCCATCGATTAGAGCTTTCAGGTTTTCAAACCAATGTTTTTGCGTCTCTCTCGATGTCCTAAGTTTTGCGTGAGCCATCCTTTTCAGGTTTTCAACTCAATAGACTATTCTTTTTTTGTTTTGAAAAGAGACCCTAATTTTTGCTCAACTAGCGGAGTGCTAATTGACAGGGTAGTTAAAAATTTATTTTTTATTGTTACTGCTTTTTACCGATTTATTTCTTTCACCTATGTGTGATAGCAACTGTGCAAGACTTGGTTGATTTGATAGATCAGTTTCCGTCCATGTCCACTACTTCATTTGCTGTCTTGTTCAACATTTTTGTTCGATTGGTTGGTGCTCGTGCTGCTTTGATGGCTTGAGGTGTATGAGATGATAAGTCACCAACGTTTCTTTAAATTGTTCTTCAACAATAGGTGATATGCCAGGGATAGGGTCCGATAGCTTGATTCCATCGGAGGTGAACAATTTTCGTTCGACAGTATCCCTTTAACAATGTAATGATCGGCCCATAAGTGTTGGCGAGCCGTGTGATGGAGTTGTTGACGTACTCAACGATTTGACTCCCTCTTTATATCTTTGGCATTGTGTTGGTTGTTCGAATCTGATTTGCTTTGTTGACACTTTGGCCCTATTTTGGCTTCAATCCTTTTGACTTTAATTTAATGGTCAGTGGACGTTTCGTGCTTGGAGATCTTTCTATCGACTTCACGTCTTTGGTTAGGCAAATGCTATCACGTGTTGTCAAAGTACCTGAGTTTGTCTCTCACTTATCTCAAGAGTAAAATCATTTGAACTTATCGTAGTTTTAGTGGATCCATTTATACCCAAATTAATTTCATGACATGATGTGCCACTGTTCGCCACTTTTCTACTGATAAGTTTAATAATTTGTTCGCAAGATTTGGCTATATATTGATGGTGCCAAAAACTTGTTCACATAAAGTATAGGTGTTTTCAGTACCTCTTGTCAAATAGAAAAATGATGACAACTACAAGTATACAGTTGCGATGTAGTTTTAAAAGATATCAATCTCATAGGGAAGGACTAGCTCTAAAGATCAACAAGGAAGACAGAATAAAGAAAATAAAATAGATTTGATATTTTGGATAGGAGGGTTAGAATGAAGAATGAGTGAATATAGATATGAAAGATTAGAGAATTTAAATATATAGATTTTCCCTACGAAATAAGGTTAGCAGAGAAAACATGCAAGTTCAACAAAGATATTACAATTCACTAAACTAATCTAACAGACTCGGTTCAAAATACCCAGATGTTCAATTATTCGCTGCAGAGAAACACATGAAATAACTTTTCTAAACCTAGCGCAAAAGAATTAAGATAATTATATAAACTTGGACAACGTCAATACTATGCTTAGTATGGGTCGCTCTCACATAGCCACATTTAGCAAGTTACCATTCCAAAAATGTTGGCTTACTAAACAGCATTATATCACAGATCCAGTGATTATACACGATATTGTTAACCCCAAAACTACTCTTAAAATTAACTCCATGCATATAACTTGATTAATATAAAAGACTTAACACGAAATACACATTATGAAACATAGACATATCATAAACTTCGACATAGAAAGTATAAGTAGAAAGCAAAGAAAAGTTGTAAGGTATGCAAGTGAAAGCTAAAGTTGATCAAACTTTATCCACTCTTTAATGGGAGTCGTCAATTCCTGCAATTCCTGCGTCCGCTTTGAATTCAGTCTCGGCCAGTACAGAACCTCCGCTAGGATGCTATTCTTTGTGAATATCGAACAAACGAATATTGAAGAACAAAAACTTTTATTGATAAGTGATTTGCAAGTACCATTATACAACAATTACTCGAGAATATAGAGAAATCTAGTGGTCGAAACAAGGATTCGAATCACTTAAACATTTTCTCACTAACACTTATGAAGGTAGTGAATTCTCTATCTGTACACACACTATATCTCTCTCATGTGCTCTAATATTTTCCCTCTGCTTGATTCCATGAAATTGTAAGGTTTGGAGCCTTATTTATAGAGTTCGAAGTGTTACGTCTATCCATACGAAGAGTTGTGTCCATTGGTGAATGATTACATCACTTCATTATGATTGGTTGAGAAGCTTCAATCTAATCCACAATGGATAGGCACCTTTTCATGATTGGTTGATTTCTGATAGGTGTCTATTCATTGGTAGTTGATGGCGGTTGATGGTAGTTGATCATCCTTATCTAGCGGTTGGTAGATAAGAAGATTAAACCAGAAAACCGTCCAAGTCGAGACTGCGATATACAAGTAGCGACCGTGAATCTTTGATTGCATATTTCTGTTTTGAAGAAGAACAAGTCACAATCATGAATGGTTGTCACGACTGTGAATTGCAATTTTCTTCAGAATTCTCCTTGTAACTTCACACCGATCTTTGACAGCTTCGATCCTAAGCTAAATCTTTAAGTTCCACACACCATTTTGCACATTTTTCACTCTTTTTGCATAGAATTCCACTTTAAATCATTTTACTCCCAAGATTTACCTAGTATCTGCATTTGCATAAAAAACAACTACATACCACGTGAAATATTTTATATGAAGTATAAAAATGACTTAAACTATAGTGTATAAAATTAATATGATAATAAGTGTAATTATACACTTATCATACCCCCACACTTAACTTTTACCTTGTCGTCAAGGTAAACGCAACAGAAGTGTATAAATTGGTAAACAAGTTCGTAACTTATTTGGCGAAAGACTATTGCAGTGAGTACCACATTCCACGTTGCAAAAGATTTTAAGAAGAAGTTTGAAATTTCCCACAAATTAGTAATGTGCAATTTATATAGTTTAGTTGCATAATTTTGCTCTTAATGGAGAGTCAACCGAATCGCATTTTCATATAAGTGTTATATGCATACTCGAATATTACCTTCTCTTAAGCATAGTATAAAGTATAAAGGACATAGAAAGCACTCTTTGATTAATTTCTCTCAAGGCATTTTTAGGTTACCTAGGATGCTAAAACACTCTTAGTGGTTGCATTTTATGCTCCATACCACTCTCATTTTTTTTTCTTTTAAGCATATGTTTTTGAAGTACTATGTATTTTGCACCCATTTTTTGTGCTATGCTTTCTTTTCTTTTTTTCACTCAATGAATAGTTGCAGTTTCTGATCCGTACCATTCCTCACCTTTTGCATAAATCATTGGTTATCCTCTCTTTCTTTTAATTTTTACTCTTAATACCCTCATTCTTTATTGATCAATTTCAAAGTATTATGGCTATAGTTTCCTAACACTTTAAACACACTCAATACTTATAGGACTTATTCGAGATTTGCATATAAAACTCATAGTAAGAATACCATTAGATATTACACCACTTAAACTTATCGGAAGCATTAAACTAAAACTATATAACTTATACTAATTCATGTTGCATCGAAATATTTATCAAAACTTACTTGGAATGTTGCTTTCGAATGTTACTCACCACTCATCCTTGCCAAATTGATAAATGTTGTGCACTAACATCAAACTTGTAAAACCTAACACTCACAATAACCTTGGACAAATGTTAGTAAAGTATAAGAAATGATAATATGTAATTAATAAAAATATTAAGAAAAATTTTCAAATCCTTCTATTTTTTTATTTTTTTAAATTTTTTTGGATTTTACGGGATTTTTACAAATGTCCCCCCACACTAAAGAACACAATGTCCTCATTGTAAGACATTATAAAAATCAAAATTAAGGACTAAAACTAGTCAAAAAATGATTGAAAAAGATAAGTAAAGAAAAGAGAAAACCCGTTTGTTGTGAAGGAGAATCCGGGGCCCATGTTGCGATCGTGAAGGCCTGTCGCGATCGTGATTTCCTTCAAAACCGGAACAGAAGGATTTGTTGTATAACTTCACGAGCATGATCTATAGTAATGGTCGCGATCTTCTTCAATTCTTCTATTTCTTCAATTTTTAGACTTAGTACCTAGAAAAACTAAGAAAAACAAACGTATTAAAAATAATTGCCCGTTCTCCAGCAATTTGATCTCTAGAACGCACTTGCCTTCCCCGGCATATTTGATCTTTCAAATACTATTGCCTTCCCTAGCAAATTTGATCTTTAGAACGCTATTGCCTTCCCCGGAAATGGTGCCAAAAACTTGTTCGCCACTTTTCTACTGATAAGTTTAATAACTTTTTCGCAAAGAGTTTGGCTATATATTAATGGTGCCAAAAACTTATTTGCGTAAAGTATAGGTGTTGTCAGTACCTCTTATCAAATAGAAAAATGATGATAACTGCAAGTATACAGTTGCGATGTAGTTTTAAAAGATATCGAACCCACAGGGAAGGACTAGCTCTAAAGATCAACAAGGAAGACAAAAGAAAGAAAATAAAATATATTCATATTTTGGATAGGAGGTTTAGAATGAAGAATGAGTTAATATAGATATGAAAGATTAGAGAATCTAAATATATAGATTTTCCGTACGAAATAAGGATAGTAGAGAAAACATGCATGTTCAACAAAGATGTTAAGATTCACTAAACTAATCTAACAGACTCGGTTCTAAATACCCAGATGTTCAATTATTCGTTGCAGAGCAACACATGAAATAACTTTTCTAAACCTAGCGCAAACAAATTAAGACAATTATATAAACCAGGACAATGTCAATACTATGCTTAGTATGGGTTGCTCTCACATAGCCACATTTAGCAAGTTGCCATTCCAAAAATGTTGGCTCACTAAACAGCTTTATATCACAGATCCAGTGAGTATACACGATATTGTTAACCCCGAAACTACTCTTAAAATTAACTCCAATGCATATAACTTGATTAATATAAAAGACTTAACAAGAAATACACATTATGACACATAGACATATCATAAACTTCGAAATAGAAAGTATAAGTAGAAAGCAAAGTAAAGTTGTAAGGTATGCAAGTGAAAGATAAAGTTGATCAAACCGTATCCACTCTTTAATGGGAGTCATCAATTCCCGCAATTCCTGCGTCTGCTTTGAACTCGGTCTCAGCCAATATAGAACCTCTACTAGGATGCTATTCTTTGCGAATATCAAACAAACGAATATTGAAGAACGAAAACTTTTTTTGATAAGTGATTTGCAAGTACAATTATACAAAAATTGCTCGAGAATATAGAGAAATCTAGTGATTAAAACAAGGATTCGACTCACTTAAACATTTTCTCGCTAACACTTATGAACGTAATGAATTCTCTATCTATACACACACTATATTTCTCTCATGCACTCTAGTATTTTCCCTCCGTCTCACTACTGCATGAAATTGTAAGGTTTGGAGCCCTATTTATAGAGTTTGAAAGGTTACGTCTATCCATACGAAGAGTCGTTTCCATTGGTGAATTATTGCATCACTTCATTGTTATTGGTTGAGAAGCTTCAATCTAATACACAATAGATAGGCACCTTTTCATGATTGGTTGATTTCTGATAGGTGTTTATTCATTGGTAGTTGATGGCGGTTGATCGTCATTATCTAGCGGATGGTAGTTAAGAAGATTAAACCAAAAAACCGTCCAAGTCGCGATCATGATATACAAGTCGCCACTGTGAATCTTTGATTGGCAGACTTCTATTTTGAAGAAGAACAAGTCACGATCGCGAATGGTTTTCGAGACCGTGAATTGCATTTTTCTTCTGAATTCTCCTTATAACTTCACAGATCTTTAACAGCTTCGATCCTAAGCCAAATCTTTAAGTTACACACATCTTTTTTCATAGAATTCCACTTTAGATCATTTTACTCCCAAGATTTACCTAGTATCTGCATTTGCATAAAAAACAACTACATAGCACGTAAAATCTTTTATATGAAGTATAAAAATGACTTAAACTATAGTGTTTAGTGTGTAAAATTAATATGATAATATGTGTAATTATACACTTGTCAAACATTACCAAAGGTTCATCCCCAACTCTTCTTAACTCTAAATCCTTAAACTTCATCTTCAGTAAGTTAGCAACTAACTTGGGGGTTATTGTGATAGATATCCAATCTACTTAAGTCATCAATACATCAGACATCCCCTCAACAACATTAAGAATCTATAGAATTGTTCCATTGGGACAGGGATAGCAAAAAATTCTAGGCTAAAAAGACCCCTGAAGCACTACTTCTTCATCCACAAGCACAAATGCTCATTTGTTACCGCTTCCCCAACATGTATTGTGTACGGATTCCTTAATTCCATTCTAGACTTTGTCTTCCATCTAACTAGAATATACACAATTCTTTTCTTCAACGATAGCTTTTTAGATTTCCCAATGTCAGTTACAATGTTCTTCTCAACATCCCTTTATAACACCACTCTTCTATATCCAAGGGTGATTGATGCCTTTTGTTGAGTAGATTTCTTTACACTAGAATACACAATTGCTTTGAACTTTAGAGAAAATTGTAAGATAATTGTCTTTTGTGAAAATGTTTGAGATTTAACTATCGACATGTATCCCTTACACACCATGATAAAAAAAACAATGGCGAGATTAGATATACTTTAAATCACCTTGTTGTTTTACCTTAAAACTCGGTGTTTAAATAGTAAGATGAAATGCGCTCAAAGTATAATTATTAATTAAAAATTATTGTCAAATATTAACTAGTAAAATAACAACCTTTTCAACTTAAATAAGAAATTGGGTAAAATACTTGTCACCTATTTAGTTTAACTGAGTATTTCTTTTTGTTAGCATGATAAAACATGATTACACCTTATATTAGATTTTCCATTTCAATCAATTGCCTTAGTATGTTGAATTTCTCTTTTGCGAGTGGATCGATGATGATATATGCTTGGTGTTTTTTAGATGGAACATATTTCAATTTGACATCTCCCCTCCGCACATGATCCCTTATGATGTGATGTCTTATATTGACTTGCTTCATCTCGTCATGTTAAACTAGATTTTTGGTAGTTCTATAGCTCTCTTGTTATGTCGAGACATTTAGACTTCATACCATATTTTTCTAGTTGTTACTTGATCCATAGCAGTTGTGCTACACAACTTTCGGCAACCATATACTTAACTTCTTTTGTATTCAATGTTACGGAAGTTTTCTTCTTGCTATACAAAGAGACTAAGCATTATCTAAGGAAATGACATCCATCAATGGTGCTTTTTAATCAAGTTTATCTCTTCCATAGCTAACATTTGTGAATCCTTTAGGTGTGAAATCTGAGCTATTAAGAAACCACAGTCTTACATCAAAAGATCCTTACAAGTATCAGATAATTTTCTTAATATTTGATAAGTGAGATTCTCTAGGGTTTGCTTGATAGCAAGCATAATAAAATATAAAGTATTTAATATCAAGCCTATTAGCAGTCAAGTAAAATAAAGAACCAATAATACCTTTGTAGATTTTACTATCTACAGGTTTGCCGACTTCATATTTGCTTAAAATAGTTATGTGGTCATTGAAGTTGACATTGACTTTGATTGCTCAATGTCAAACTTCTTCAGGATTTCCTTGGCATATTTAGATTGACAAATGAAGATTTCATCATCATTTTTCTTAATTTGCAACCCAAGAAAGAAATTCAATTCTCCCTTCATTGACATTTCAAACCTGCTCTTCATCGTCTTGATGATCTCTTTGCAAAGTAATTCATTAGTTACTCTAAAAACAATATCATCAACATATATTTGGACTAGCAACACATCATTCTACTAATTAATCAAGACAGTAATTTAAAATACAAACTTGCAAGGTGAAATTACAAAACTTAAAATTATCCCTAAAGGATCTCCTAAGCATGCCATGATTGATATAATCTAAGTTGAAACATTCCATAGATGCCTATAGGCTTACAAAACTTATTAAAAGAAACCTAGCATCTAAGTAAAGAGAATTAATAGTTGATGCAGGCCTTACTTTTTTGGCGGCGTTCCCTTAGAGTAATTCGGTATAATTTCGTTATCACTAGCTTCCAATCCAGGATAGCCTCTACGATTGATTCACAGAGATCTTCATTGACCAAAACCTGCATCAAGGAAGAACCCATTGATAGACTGTAGCTTCTAGACCACTCGAAGACTAACCCGAAAATATTACTAAGAAGGCTCTCTTCAAAATTGAATAAGCCTTCGAAAGAATTCTTACGACGTCGGAGAAAATTGTGGAGGATCTCGCAAAATTCATAAAGAAAAGATGTCAAAACTCATATAGAAAGTTGAGCTGAAATGTGTGAAAAAGGATAAAGGGGATCACTATTTATAGTGGGAAGGGAGTTGAAAACTACCCTAAAAATGCAATGTGGGATGGGATTTCCCATCCCACCTGCAGGTGACCGCGCGGAGCTGTACAACCCGCATATGCAGGCTGTGCGACTGCCATAGGGCTTGCCTTGCCCTGCAAGCCGGTCTTGCAAGCTCTCCCACAAGCACTTCCAAGGTAACGCTTGCAGAACTATTGCTCGCTAGCATGCGATGGCCCACTGCCAGTGCAAGCTAGTGGTCCACGAGTAATTTTTCTCAGGGGGCCGTAGGCCCCACTCATGAAAAACCCCGTGTTCACAAGGCCCACTAGCAATGGGAAAAATCCCTTGCTGCGATACATGCAGTTTTTCCCAAAATTCTCCTTTAATTCTTATAATTATTATTTTATCCAACCAAATAATAATTCATCCAAAAATTTTGACATCCTTAATATTCTCAGTATAGACACAGTCTATAAGTTCTTTACATAGTCCGGTAAAGACCCTAGGTGTGTGACCTCATCGGATCTTGAAATATAGAGCCTCTAGAAGTTAACCTAAACTTGGCTTCCCATCTAGGAACTTTTAGGCTTAGTGTTCCAGATCAATATGGAACCCGACAACTCTAGACGATCAAAAGGGCTTTTTAGCAAAGGCGTATGATCCCTCGATACTCGGAACATCATGTGCTTGTGACTTGATCTAGTTCTGCAATAGTAACCAATACAATACACTCGTTCCATCAGGTTAAGTACCATCTAATTTTTTGAGCTCGGATTAAGTGTTAGCTCTGTAATAGCCGTAGCTATCCTAGAATTAGACTTGTTCACGAAGAACACCACTCGCCATAATGTATCAAGATTGACTAGAAACCCGTTCTATCAATCTTATACTCTGATCAAAGGTTTATGAGTGTGTATCTTCAACAAGAGGCCTTAAGGTACATCTCCCATTATATAACTATATCAGGAGCAATGGATCCCATCTTGACTACTCGGCCTACCAACGAGTGATCATCACTATACCCGTAATCACCCGTATCATCCTAATCGCCAGGGTATGAATAAGTATGACCCAAAGTATAATAACTTCTACACAAGGTAACTAGTATCTCAAGTTTGAGGATACTTGTACTGCTATTGTAATAAAACATAACACCCACACATGGATATAGTTATTTCTGAGTGTTTATCTTATAATGGTCTCCAATGTATTACCCGAATACATTCATGTGTTAACTCAAGGTACCACCTTCAGCTCGTGAGATAGGCTACTTGGATCTAATCGAAGGAGTAAGCCTACGCATGCTAGTTTGTCCGCTTCATTGATGTCCAATCTCAATGAAACTATGACTAGGGATATTTAGACTATTCATAGTAACACGTATGGCAGTTCTCACACCACATAGCTCCCACTATGTCAAGTAATCATGGATTTTATCTTATCAATGAGCATATATAATAACACATATATATGATACCAACGAGATACATAAATTAAGTAACATTGATAAATAACAAAGATGCCTTTATTATTATTTATAATAATTTGAAATAGTTTGTACATTATAACTAATTAAGATATATAGCTCTAATTTCCTCTAGGGCATATATCATGTATAACACATTCTTCTTACATATGATGAACAGAATTGTATTTGTTTTTCCTCTAACATAGCCTTTGTTGAACACAAACTTAGTTAGTCTTTTATACTAAGCATGAGGCACCTACTCCAATCTATAAAAAACTTTCTTCAACTTGTAGAAATGATCTAGAAGCTTTGGATATTCAAAACCAGGGGGTTGGTGCACATAAACTTCTTATTGAATATAACCATTCAAAAATGCACTCTTAACTTCCAATTGAAATAATTGAAGTTCATATGAGATGCAAAGTGCAGATTATCCTTATTGCTTCATGTCTAGCTAGTGAAACATAGGTTTTTCCATAATCGATTCCTTCATGTTGATTGAAGCCTTGGGCAAGGAATCTTGCTTTTTTTTTGGCATAAATACCCATTTGGTTCCAATAAAAAACTTCCCTCTTGGCTTGGGAACTAAATCTCATACTTCATTTCACTTAAAATGAACAAGATCTTCTTTCATAGATATCATCCAGTAGTTATCAAATTCAACATATTCAAACTTCTTGGGTTCAATCAATGAGATGAATGCATGATGACTTGTCATACTGTTGAGTTGACCTCTTGTCATCACTAGAGTATGAACATCATTAATAATGTGATTGGTGGGATGATTGTGATGAGTTTTAATCTCTCTTGGAAGATTTGGATATGCCACTTGAATCTCCATACTAGTTTGTTATTTATGAGTTTGTTCATCATTAAAGTTGATTGCTTGAATTTGATTATTATCTTCTTTGATATTGTTAGTGCTAAGCTAGAAAACTCAGGCACATTAATTACTTCTCAATCATCATCGTCTTCTTTTTCTTTTTCATTTCTTCTAGCAATAGGTTATCCTTAATCTACATGCATAAAATTTTCAAGAAGTCCAGTCCTTTTGACAAGGACTCTGTAAGATTTGCTGCTTGTTGAACAACCCATGAAAATTTCCTTCATCTAACTTTGGGTGGAATTTGGCTAGATTCTTCTTTGTCTTTAGGATAAAACTCTTACATCCAAATGATCTGAAATGTCCAACTCTTAGCTTAGGCCCCTTCCAAAGATAATACGATGTTTTCTCTAAAATAGGATGGATTAGAACCCTATTAAGCATATAACATGTTGTGTTAACAACTTCTCTCCAAAAGTACTTTAGTAAGTTATTATCTCTCAGCATCAATCTAGCCATCTTAATAATTATTTTGTTCTTTCTCTCAACAATTCCATTATGCTATGATGTATAGGGAGTAGAGAAGTTATGTTCAACTCCATGCCATAAATAGAAGTCTTTGAAGATATTCTAATCTTGATTATTTTCCTTCCTTGTTCATTTGTTATCTTATTGGATAATGTAGAAAAGGATTCGAAAGTCTCATCTTTGTTGGTTAGCAAAGCTACCCATGTGAATTGAGTGAAATCATTCACAACAATAAGAGTAAATCTTCTAACACCCAAGCTCTCTAGTTTAATTGGGCCAAAAAGATTAAAATGTAGTAACTTAGTGGATGCTTTGAAGAGATATCGTTTAATTATTTGAATAACTTCTAGAGCTTCTTTCCATATTAACATGCAAAATAAAGCTTATCCTTCTCAAAGCTAGTAGAAGGAAGACCATTGACTAGTCTTTTCTTCACTAGTTTTTACAAATTCTTCATATGAATATGGCCAAGTCTTCTATGTCATAACCAAGAGTTTTCATCTTGTGAAATTAAGCAGACATTGCTTGATCTGGGGGATAGAATAAATATATAAATGTTATTTATTCTAGGAGCATGGAGAATAGTTAAATCAATCTTGATAACAATCACCGTAACTCCAACTAAGTCAAAGTAACTCTAATGCCTTTATCACCTAGGTGAGAAACATTCAACAAATTGAAATTCAAGCCTTGAACAACAGAATTGTCTTCAATTGAAGGGCTAACTCCAATTGTGTCATTTCATATTATCTTACCTTATTTAGTATCACCAAAACTAATAATTTTAGTTCTCTCTCTCCATTGTGATGAACTACTTTTCATCACTCGTCATATGTCTCGAGCAACCACTATCCAACCACATTCTTGTGTCATCAACAGATCTTGGGCTCACTTAAAAAATAATAAAGTTTCTTAGGTAATCATGTCTTATGGTTGGGTCATCCCTTGTTAGCGATGTTTACTTTGGTCCCATCATACTCATCATAAATAACCAATTTTATGTCTAGAAAGAGTTGTGACATGTCATTCCCTTACACAAAATCCACACATTGATTTTTCTTCAAGCCTACTTACTTTCTTCATTTTAGGTAACTTTCTTACCAGAAGTATGTGAGTAGTCATTCAAAGTATTTTTGTTGGATGAAGGAGGAACCCACACCTTCTTTAAGGTTTTTAAATTAACAAATAACTCTTTTAATTTCTTAGAGAGTGTACTATCATGACCTTCATAAAACTCTGCCCAGTCTAAGAGGTAACGAATGTCAAGAGAGATGGAAGTACTAGTATCCTCTAAGTCTTCACATATCCTCACTAGATCTTTTATGCTTTTGCCTGACTTTTTAGTCAGCTTAATTACATCATAGAGTACCTTAGTGTTTTCATCAAAAGATAATAATGGTTGAGTGTTTACCTCATTATCGTTATCCTCTTTGTCCTTCTCAACATCTTGGTCAGTAATAGATTTTGACTTGAAAGTACTTGCTGAGTTATCATTGGGTTTATCATCAATTGCCATTAGACAAATGTTGGAAGAATCAGTTGCAACTTCAAACTCGAAGTCGCTCCAAGTAGCAATATATGCTACTTCCTTCTTCCCGAACTTCTCAACTTTATCTTTCTTTACTTTGGGACATCTAAACTAGATGTGTCCCTTTTCTCTAAAGCGAAAGCATTTGATATCTTTGATGTATTCCTTCTTAACTTTATCAACTTTTTAATTTATTAGCTTTCATTTAGAAATTTTTTTTCAAAGCATATCACCTTTCCTCATGAAGTGTTTGAACCTTTTGGTCAGTAATGTCATATATTTATCAAATTCATCATCATCCTCTTCGCTAGATGAATTAGCTTTAAAAGCAATTCCCTTGGATTCCTCCTCTTTGCTATTTTTTTCTTTTAGTCTCCATCGTACTTGTGCACAGAAATTTCTTGATTGAGTGGAGTTCCTATTAATTCATTAAATACATGGGTCATCAAATTATGAACTTCCTTAATCGCACTCTTCTTTGCATCCCACTCCTTTGTGAGACTTCTCAAGATTTTCTTGACCATTTCTTCTTCAATATAACTCTTTCCAATCCTCTTCAACTCATTTATGATGTTCACAAAGCGAGTGTTCATGCTTTGGACTCCTTCATTAGGCTCCATCTAGAAAAGTTCATACTACTTGATCATGAGGTTGATCTTGGTCTCCTTCACATTGTCTGTCCCTTTATAGGTCATCTCTAACTTCTTCCATATCTGTTGTGCTATTTCACATCCTGAGATGTTGTTAAACTTTGTAAGATCTAAAGCACAGTGTAAGTAATTAATCATCGCTGCATTCTCCTTTAGGAGTTGGAGATCAATGTTGTCATAGTTCTGAAGATCAACTAGAACTTTTTGATAATTTATTACTTCAATTGAGATACGAGGACCATTTTCAATAGAGAGCCATGCAAGCATGCTTTGTGATTGAATAAAAATCTTTCATCCTATTTTTTCAAAAGGTATAATATTGGCCACCAAAAAAAGGAGGCCTGTTAATAGATATTCATTCTCTAAGGAGTTGTGCCTATGAACTATTAAGGATAAAAGAGTTGTGAAAAGCCATTGGAACTTTTACTCAATATTATTACATCTTCAATTGAGCACTTGCTCTAAAACACCTTTTTGGTCCCTATAGACTATAACGAACTCGGACAGAGGGGGTAAATGTCCTAACTCGGTTTCTAGGTCATATTTTAAATTTCTTAAAATACTTTGCTAACGATGGTGAGTTAGATTGTATGACAGAATGCTTGCAGAGACAACGAATAAACAAAACTCATAAACTAAGCTAAGTCTCAATTTGGCAAACTTTGCTAAGTGGAGATACTCAACAGGGATGACTAATAAAAACACTTAGTAAATCTACGCACATATTAATTATGATGCATGCTGAGTTAATACTTGTGAAGTGAAATAAAGAGATAAAAGTTAAGAGAATCGAACATAGCAATTTATCCTAGTTCAAAACTCTATGCTTAATCTAGTTCTCAGATACTGCCTTCGAGCTTTAGTCAACTAGTTTACCTCCTTTAACTAAGCAAAGAAGCCTTGACAACAAGTAAATCTTTACAGTGATTACCTTCCTTATTTATCTAACCCTTGAATAATTTGAGTACCCTTCTCAAACTTCTATCACCTATAGTATTGAAATGAATGAAGTAAACAACTTATAAGATGTTGTTTCTCCTTACAGATTTGATCAATTATAGTTTGTGATCTAATTATTTTGTGAAGAACAAAGTGTGGATTTGCAATAATTCTTCAAATTTGGGAATTTCTTTAAATGTTGAGTATATTTGAAAAGAGTATTTGCACTTAGGAAATTCCAGATTTATTCACCAAGTTTGAAGCACTACCTTCATTCTTCTATTTATAGATAAATGTTGAAGTACCCGTTGCACACTTGTCCTTCAACTCGTTTAATCCTTTAATTTATCTTCATGCCAAGTCTTCAAAATCTTCTTGTTTGAGATGGCTTTGAATCCATTGTGAGAGAGATTTTTAGTTATTGATGAGCGAGATTATCGGTTGATGTATTAAAGCGTTGAAATAAAGACTCGCCAAGACTTGATCTTGAATCTGCTTCAATCTTGCGAGATAAGTGGTGCACTACGTGGCATTCTCTAATATATTTGAAGTACTAGTTGCAGTAGAATTATGCGGCTCTCTCTAAAATGCGACGAGATAATTTGTTTTTCTTGAATTTTAGCATTGATATGATGACGTTCCGTGCTGACAACTTTTCCCTTGGACCAAATAATTATCTTTTTTATTTCAGTGCTAGATCATATTTGAGACCTGAAATGCATCAATATGGAATAATTCGTAATAAAGGGTTAAAATTAGTGTTATAACATAGTAATTACTAAACACTCAGCATAGATATAAGAAAACAAGATATGAGTTTCATTCTACTTTTACTGTGCTAAGTTATAATAACCCAACAGCCCGTGTTTAGCAAAATCATCTAAGTCTATTGGGACAATATGACTAGTTAAACTAATCGTAACTAAGTCTAATTAACTTTGATTAAAATCTGACAATAGTATTGACTTATAGATTATTGTCCTTCATTTTTTAAATTGTCAAAAACATTAACTCAGGATTGTTGAACAATCTTTAAGCTGACTCCAACTGTATACATACATACATACATACATACATACAAACATACATACATACATACATACATACACACACACACACACACACACACACACACACACACACACACACACATACATACATACATACATACATACATACATACATACATACA
>CATIWQ010137411.1:0-34134 GCA_949673415.1 Euphorbia schlechtendalii | reverse complement strand
ATGACCTTTTCCTCGAGATGGAATAGAATTTGCTAATTGACCAATTTGTATTTCCAAATTATGAATAGAAGATGATTGATTTTTAAACATTTGATCCATTTTATTCTCTAACTTTTTATAACATTCATCCGACTCTAATTGCTTATTACAAACACCCTCTAGAAACTTGTCTATTTTACTAGTTAACTGCCCTATTCTATCAGTATTATGATAGTTCTTCTGTTGATTATCACCATACTTCTAATTAGAATTTCTATAGTTACTTCCATTATTATTGTAAGAATTTCCTTGACTTTGAACATAACTCAACTGCTCCCCTACACATGGGTTAAAGTTACACTCAAAAGCAATGTGTCCAATTTGACCACAGTTTTCACATGTCAAAGGGTTATTTTTACTTACATGCATATTATCTGTCTTATTAGATAAAGTAGATATTTGTGCTTGCATAATAGAAATAGAATCTAATTCATGGACCTTTTTAACTGAACTTGACGATGTAGATGCAGCATGTGAATGAGTAGGATTAGTAATACTTACTTATGCTCTCTCCACTGGCCATATACTATTGTTTCTTGCCATATCTTCCAAAAGTTCAAAAGCTTCTTGATTAGTTTTCTTCATAAGAGATCCCGCAACCATAGCATCAATTGTTCCTCTCGTTGCATGATTTATTCCATTGTAGAATGTTTTCAGAATAACATTTTGAGGTAAACCATGATGAGGACAAACTCGTTGAAATTTCCTTATAACGTTCCCAGGATTCATATAAGGATTCACTATCTTTCTGGGTAAAGGAAGTGATTTCTTTAATGAGTCTTGCAGTTTTTGCTAAAGGGAAATATTTAGTCAGAAAGGCTTGAGTTAATTGGTTCCAGGTAGTGATAGAATTTGGGGGTAAAGAATTCAACCAAACTTTCGCTTTATCACAGAGTGTAAAGGGGAATAAGCGAAGTTTAACTGCTTCTTTAGGAACATTGGGCATTCTGAAAGTATCATAGACTTCTAAAAAGTTTGCAATGTGAGAATTCGGATTTTCATTAGGTAGACCATAATATTGCACATTGTTGCTAATCATTTGAAGTAATGCTGGTTTTATTTCAAACTGATGTGCATCAATTAGCGGTCTAGCAATTCCTTGATTTTTACCATTGATGGTCGGGATAACATAATCCATAAGCCTTGGTTGAGGTGGATCTTCATCTTGATTTGGATCAAGATAAGGATTTGGGTTTGGGTTTTCAACTTGAGCCATCCTTGTCTCTTATCTCTTATAATTTCATTTCCTTGACCTACTAAATCGTTCCACTTTTTATTCGAAAGATGCCAAACTTTCTCCCGAACTACGCGTACTTGGCATGCACCCACACATAGAAAGAAAACTTAATGAATAAGCAAGAAAAATATGTTAATAAAATAAAAATAAAGATAAATCTAAATAATATATATAAAATCTCTAGGACACATTTAACTTCCCCAACGATAACTTTGAAACACTATTGCCTTCCCCGGCAATGGTGCCAAAAACTTGTTCACCACTTTTCTACTGATAAGTTTAATCTAATATGGTTCCAAAATCTTGTGAACTGTTGGCTATCAATTGCCCCAAAAACTTGTTCACATATAAAATGTAGGTGTTGTCAATACCCCTTACCACATAGAAAAATGATGATAACTGCAAGTATATAGTTGCCATGTAGTTTTAAAAGATATCGAACCCACAGGGAAGGAACCTGGTCTAAAGATAACTAGGGAAGCTTAAAAGTAAATAAAATAAAAATAGATTAGAGAATTTTTTATGGGTAGGAAGATTAGAATAAAAAGTTGAGTAAATATAGATGTAATAGATTAGAGACTCGAAATACATAGATTTCCTCTACGAATAAGTTTAGTAAAGAAAACATGCAAGTTTAACAAAGTTGTTCTGACCCTCTAGATTATCTAATAGATTTGGTTCTAGATACTCAGATGTTCAATGATTCACCGTAGAGCTACACATGAAATAACTTTTCTAAGTCTAGTGTAAACGAGATAAGACAATTATGAAAACCTGGACAACATCAATACTATGCTTAGTACGGGTCGCTCTCACATAGCCACATTTAGCAAGTTACCATTCTAAAAAATGTTGGCTCACTAAACAGCGTTATATCACAGATCCAGTGATTATACACGATATTGTTAACCCCGAAACTACTCTTAAAATTAATGCCAAAGCATATAACTTGATTAACATAAAAGAATTAGCACGAAATACGCATTATGACACATAGACATATCATAAAATTCGAAATAGAAAGTATAAGTAGAAATCAAAGCAAAGTTGTAAGGTATGAAAGTGAAAGCTAAAGTTGATCAAACCGTATCCACTCTTTAATGGGAGTCGTTAATTCCCCCAATTCCTGCGTCTACTTTGAATTCGGTCTCGGCTCATCAGAACCTTCGCTAGGATGCTATTCTTTGCGAATATCGAACAAACGAATATTGAAGAACAAAAACTTTTATTGATAAGTGATTTGCAAGTACACTTACATAACAATCGCTCAAATATGTAGAGAAATCTAGTGATCATAACAAAGAATCGAATCACTTAAGCATTTTCTCACTAACACTTAAGCACGTAGTGAATCTAACTAAACACAAAACTATATTTGCACTCTATGCTTTTCTCTCTAGTGTTCCACACCACACATGCACACACTTAATGCTGCACAAAATTATGAAGATATGGAGCCCTATTTATAGAGTTTGAAGGGTTTCATCTATCCAAATGAAGAGTCACATCCATTGGTGAAAGATTGCATCTATTCAATGTGATTGGTTGAGAGGCTTTGATTTAATCCACAATGGATAGGCACCTTTTTATGATTCTCCTGATAAGTGTCTTTTCATTGGTAGTTGATGGCGGTTGATGGCAGTTGATCATACTTATCTGGCAGTTGGTAGTTAAGAAGATAATACCAGAAAATCGTCCATGTCGTGACCGCGATATATGATTCGCGACCGTGCATCTTTTGTTGGCAGATTTCTATTTCTAAAGTGAATAGGTCATGACCACGAATGTTTGTAGCGATCGTGAATTGAGTTTTCATCAGAATTCTCCTTGTAACTTCATCGATCTTCAACAGCTTCAATCCTAAGCCAAATCTTTAACTTTCACGCATCTTTTTTCACCTTTTTCACTCTATTTTCATAGAATTCCACTTTTGATCATTTTACTCCCAAGATTTACCTAGTATCTGCATTTACATCAAAAACAGCTACATACCACGTGAAATATTTTATATGAAGTATAAAAATGACTCAAACTATAGTGTTTATTATGTGAAATTATTATGATAATAAGTGTAATTATACACTTATCAACTATCTTACAAAAGCAAGCTTAAGCTTGAGACTTTTGCCACCTATTAAGAAGTGTTTTTAGGGTGAGAAGATGGAGCGTCTCGATGCTTTGGATGCACGAGTGGGGTAACCAGCCAGTAAACCCTAGTATAAGAAGAATGAGTCGAGCTCTTTTTCCTCAAACCTAGTGCATATTAAAACAAAGCAGATATGAGTTAAGTTGTTCCAAATAGAGAATATAGCTACCGTGAGGATGTTCAGAGAGGAATATCATGGTATTTCACAATACACGGCTAATCTTTAGTTCTTGTTCACAAAGCTTAGAGAGCTCAAGCAAATGGATAGCTTGAAGACATGGACTCCTCTAAAACTCAAGGATAAATACAATTTATGTTCTTATCACGTGATGGTTGGCTACAGAACCAACAACTATAAAGATTTTTTAAAAGCCATTCAGAAGTTAGTGGATGACAAGGTCATCCACTAGCCAACTTTGAGGCCTAGTATGAAAACAAACCCTTTGCCTAACTTTGGAGCAAAGGTGGAGATGATTAACTTTGGTATGGATGAGAAGAAAGTGTTAGAATGCATGTTGGAGTATTTGGGGGAATTCATAATGGTGATTGGAATCAGGCTTAATCTAGACCATGTGTTGAAACTATTGGAAGCAAAATCAAGATACCGTGGCATTGGGAACATGATCAAGTGAACCAACTCAAAAATTAATCTTGATGAAATGCCAATTTTCATCAGCAAAGAACTTATATCGATTCATGTACAGAAGATCAGTTTTGAAGAAGCAACATTTGGTCAAGGCTAGAATGAAATGTATGTAATGATGATAATGTCTAGGATGGACCCGGATATGGTAGTGGACACCCTCAAAGAATAATCTAGCAACTGAGAGGTTGTGCCTCGAGGAGGTGACAAACATTAGCTTAAATTTGGCTGGAATGTTGGTATTCAATGGGACTGACGCACCGTCTTCCCATGTTTTCAAGTTTTACACACTATATCAGGGAACATGGCCTTTCTTCTGCCATGATGGCAATGCTGTTTCCTTGTTCCCTCATAGGATTTGCAAGTGAGTGGAATGAAATGCAATTTAAGCTTTCCAAAACTACATGGAACAACATCTCTGTTGAGTTCTAGATGCTATTTTCATTCTTGGAAAGGCCGAAGTAGTGTATGCTAGACTTGGTTGCATGTAAATAAGGGGATAATGTCACATTCATGGGTTACTTTCATCGATGGATGCTTATCTATGTGATAATGCCGACAAAGCTGTCAGGGAAAGCTAATATTTAGCTAATTCTAGAAGGGGCCCATTAATGGTACCACCATCACTTCTCCAAGATGGTGATTAGATTATTTGATGAGCTTTCATACCAAACGCATCACCTGGACTGAGATCGCATAATACAAGACCACAACGTTCTCATGGTAGCTTCTTAGATACCTTCCAACTCAATCTTTGAGATGTTTAAAAGGTCCAATCCTAAGGTGAATACGTTAACTAAAGTTAATTAGGATATGGAGGTGAATCCCTTAGTCAAAGTATTCTCTATGGAAAGAATTGAAGCCAAGGAGGAGGTAATGGAAGTTGATTTGGGTAAGGTGCAAGAATGGGTGCCAATTGATCTAGATGCTTATGTGCTGAAGTCCCACAAGAAGAGGTGGCAAGATGATGTGGTCTCAGTTGAGGGCGAGATGATTATATATGAGAAAAAGCAGATCGAGTTAACCACTACCAACTTGAAAGATCTCAGGCCCAATCCGGTGACAGTTACAACCAATTCCCTTGGGAAATTCTGAATGAGACCTGAGTGATTGAGGAAGGGGTATTGAGAGTCACTTGAAGTGGGAGAGTCTTTTAATAGGAGGACACTATCAATCTCAATAACTCTACGCCTAATGAGATTTCCAAGGAGTAACCGAAACCACCACTTCCTCAGAGGGTGGATGAAGTTGTTTGAGATCTCCTAAAGGCACATGATTGGGTTGGTCAAGAGAGGTTGATGAAAATGCATATGACACCCACCACTTTAGTAGTTGAAATGTGTGCTGCCATCGAGGAAGGGATTGTGCCTTATAAGCTTTCAACCATATCTGTTTAACAATTGGAGTTACCACTAGAGCTCGGAGCACATAATAGGGAACTTTTCATTAAATTGCGAATATTTGATCGATATATTCCTTGTGTGATGGTCAAAGATGGGTCAGCCTTGAATCTATACTCATTAAAAGTCGTACCCCATCCGGGATTACAAGAAGACATGCTCGGGAAGTTGGATATAGTAATCCAGGCATACAATAACTCAAAGAGAGGTGTTGTGGTTACCTTTGAGGTAAAAGTCACCACAAGAAAGGTAACATCCAAGGTTAATTTCACAACATTGGACATTTCGATAACTTACCCGTTACTCTTGGGCTGACCATGGATCCATGCTCTGGGTGTAGTCCCATCCACCCTTCATCAAATTATCAAGCTCATCCACAATGGCAAGCCAGTTGAAGTTGATGAGGAATTTATCATGGATGTCACAACCTTGGAGGAGCGAGAAACTCAGGGACTAAGAGTGGCAGTAACCACTAAGGAAAGGAGAAAGGAGCGAAGAACTCCCAAGGTGTATCGTTATTTTTCGGGTAACTTGAAGAGGTTGATGAAGAAGCAAGGTTTTTTCCAGGGAAAGGGTTGGGCAAGAATCATGAAGATCTTATATGTGATCGACCCTATCTTAGTCACTCTTGGGCTAGGTTTGGGTTTTGCCTCAGATCGTAAGATATACAAGCACACGCGGCTGATGTTTTGAAACATGGTGAGTGTATACAAAGTTAAGGGGCGTAGCACATATCTAGGTGAGCCTGAGCTAGTGATTGTGAATGGAGAGAAAGGTAAGGGATTTGAGATCTTTAATGACATCTTCAACTTTGTAGTTGGCAATTTCATTGAGTTGTTTGAGGGGACCATGTTATTTGAGGCAGAGCTAGTGTTAGTTTTTGAGAAAATAGAAGACAATGGAAAAGGCAAGTGGTCTATTAGATAAGATGTAAGCCCTAGAGGCAATTAGGGCGATGTTTTTATTAACTATAATGTATTCGGGTAATACAATGGAGACCGCTATAAGATAGACAATCGGAAATAACTATATCCATGTTTTGGTGTTATGTCTTATTGTAGTAGCAGTACGAGTATCCTCAGACCTGAGATACCGGTTACCTTATGTAAGAGTTGCTATACTTTGGGTCATACTTACTCATTACCTGGTGATCAGGATGACATGGGTGATTACGGTTATAACAATGATAACATGTTGGTAAGCTATATAGTCAAGATGGGATCCATCGCTCCTAATATAGTAATATAATGGAGATGTACCTTAGGGCCCCTTGTTGAAGTGACACACTCACAAATCTTTGATTAGTTATACGATTGATGGAATAGGTTTCTAATCGATCAAGATACAAAACTGCCAAGTGGTGTTCTTCATGAAAAAGTCTAATTCTAGGATAGCTACGACTATTACATGGGCTAACACTTAATCTGAGCTTAATAAACTGGATGGTACTTAACCTGATGGAAGGAGTGTATTGTACTAGTTACAACTGCAGAATCAGATCAAGTCTCAAGAACATGATGTTCCAAGTATCGGGAAATCATATGCCTTTGCTAGAAAACCTATTTGATTGTCTAGAGCTATCGAGTTCCATAATGGTCTAGAACACTGAACCTAAAGGTTCCTAGACAGGAAGCCAAGTTTAGGTTAACCTCTAGTGGCTCAATACTTTAGGATCATATGAGGTCACACACTTTGGGTCATTATTGCACCATGCAAAGAACCTATAGACTAGGTCTATACAAAAAATACAAGTTGTGAAATCAGTGATAAGAATAATTAATTAGTTTTACCAAATTAATAATTAAAAGGAATAATGAAAAGATAGGGAAAAATAGTCAGAGCGAGCAAGGGAATTTTCTCATTGCAAGTGGCCCCCAAAAAGAACGTGGGTTGTTCAAGGTGGGGCCCGCATGGCTTCCTTATGAGATTAAAAGCTTGCGGGCTACAAGCGCTTTCCATGCTAGCGCTTGCATGGGCTTGCAGCCGTAAGACCGTAGCATAGGTCATAAGCCCATGCTTACGACTAATGGGCTTCCCTCAGGAAAACCGAGGGTCAGCCCGCAGGTTACCCTACTTGCATGGATGACCCACTTAGTTAGTGGGGGAGTCTAACACTTCCTCATTTTTCCTATAAATAGGCATTCATGCCTCTCAATATTCATACACACACCAAAAATATTTGAGGTTGTTTTCTATTTGATACTCTCCTTTTTTTATCATACGAGATCCTCCATGAGTTTGTCTAAACAAATTAAAGAGTTCTTTTTTAAGGCTCTAAGTTTAAGTGAGCTTTCAATTTTGGTTTTCAAGTTAATCTAAGAGTGGTCTAGAAACTGCTATCAATTGATGGGTTCTACTTCTCCGAGGTTTTGGTTGGTGAAGATCCATGTGGTTCAAGTTATAGAAGCTCTCCTAGATTAGAAGCTTGTGAGGTTGGAATTGCTCCAAGGGAACGCTGCTACCAAAAGAGAGATCAAGCACGCATCAACTGTTAATGCTTTAATCTTTAGATGATAGGTTTCTTTTATATGTTTTATAAACTTAAAAGCATCTATGAAGAATTTTAACTTAGATTATATCAATCATAGCATGCTTAGGAGATCCTTAAGTTAATTTTAAGTTTTTGAATTTCCGCATTGCAACCTTTGCATGTTTAATTACTGTCTTGATTAACCAACATTGTCAAGCAGTGAATCTGAACTTAAGGTGGAAGAAGAGTTAGAGGATGTTGGCACCATGTTCACGAAGGCTATTTCAAAACTCATGAGGCAGAAGGATAACTCCTATGACAAGGCAGTCTCTGACACAGTTAATCTCATGGCTGAAAGATTAGTTAAAACAATGCTAGAAGAGAAGGTGACCGCTGATTCCTCCGAGAAGGCATCATTACCTACAACAACTAAAGACCCTCTGCATGTGGAGAAGGAAAAGACTGAAGATGTAATTTTGAACATTTCTAGTATTTTGGATGTGAACATTTCTGCCTATGAGGCTTTTTCCACAATGAAATCTGACCGTTTTGCTTACTTGTTTGATATTATGCCATATGGAACCATATATTCATGCAATCATACTCATAATGTATTTAACATACATGATACATCATTAAATGAAATTAACTTGGGTACAAATGAGTTGAAAAAAATGGTAACAATTTCAAATGATATGACTCTTAATGAAAAAAGAGAGATAATAAAAGTACTTAGCCATCATGTGGTAGCTATGGCTTTGTCGAATGATGGCATGGCTAGGGTTTCTAGATAGATTGCTGAGCATCATATCCCAATTGACCCCCATATTATATCAATCAAGCGAAAGCTGCATTGCCTAATACCTGAATGAGCAGACAAGGTTAAGGTAAAATTGGCAAAACAAATTTAGGCCAAATTTCTAAAAGTGGTCGACTACTGAACATGGCTAGCCAACATTGTCCCACATGAAAAGAAAGATGGTATGTTCATAGTCTACGTAGATTTTAAGGATTTGAATAAGGCCTCTCAAAGGATAACTTCCCTCTACACCATATCGATGTCCTAATCAACAGCGCACCAAGAGCTTCTAAGTACTCCTTTATGGACATATTCTCTAGTTACAATCAAATTCTAATGGTCATACTTGACAAGATTAAGATAGCCTTCATCATCGAATGGCGGGTATACTATCTAAGGAAGAAACTATTAAAATACGAGTCTCAGTATTATTTGGTGGAAAAAACTTGTGCTGTGATGGTTTGGTTAATGAGGAAGCTACGTCATTACTTCCATCCCTATAGAATCCAGGCAATCACCAAGATTGACCCAATGAAGTATCTTTGTCAATCCCCCACTCTAGCCGGATCACTCTCATGGTGGTTGCTTCTCTTGTAAGAATTTAACATTCAGTATGTAAAAAAGAAAGTGATTAAGGGGGAGCAGTTGTAGAATTTCTTACAAATCAGCCCATAGACTATGTCTATGTAAAAATTTAGAATTTCTAGATGAGCAATTGGCTGTTGTAGATGAAGTCCAGTTAAAATGGAGAATGTTCTTTGACGGAGCAATGAATCAAAATGGAGCAGGTCTAGGAGTCATTTTGATAACCCTATAGAACAAGGTTATACCCCTTTCAAAGCACTTGGAATTTCCAGTAACAAACAATAGAGCTGAATATGAGGCATGTCCGTTTAGGTTAGAAGCACTCTGAAAAGTGAAAGCTAAAGTAGTGTCAGTGATCTCGTTACCTTGGCATCAATTTGGGAAGGCCCTCAAAGTCAACTAATAAAGTTGGTTATACTTCAATTAGTGAAAGAACCTTTCTACTATCGACTCGCTAAGATAGAGGACGAAGGAGTAAATGGGTGTTGGTTCTTCGACATTGAGAAATTCCTAAGAAGAGGAGAATTTCTTGAAGGAGTGATAGATTTCAAGTAAACCTCCTTATGATGGCTAGTAGTACAATTCAGATTAGTTGGCGAAGACCTATTCAAATGCACCTTTGAAGGATTACTATTAAGATGTCTCATAGAAAAAGAAGCCTCATTGGTCATTTGGTGTATGCATGCAAGAGAATGCGGACCCCATATGAATGGACTGGCATTATTAAAGAACATCCAACGTTAAGGCTATTTTTTTTACTACAATGGTCTTAGATTGTGTGGCTGAAGTGAAGAAATGCCACGAGGGTCGAATCTACAAGGACATTAGTCATCTTCCCTCATCGTAGCTTCATAGCTTGTCTACTCCTTGGCCATTCTCAGCGTGGGGGATAGACATTCTTAGCAAAATTCAGCCTAGTTTGACAAATGGACATTAGTTTATTATGGTAGCAGTTGACTACTTCTCGAAATGGGTAGAAGCCAAATCCTACACCAACATTACCTCTAAGAAGATGGTCAAATTCATAGAAATGCATATCTTCGCTTGCTATGGCATTTTGCATCACATCATATTTGATAATGGGGTCTATTTTCAAGGTGCCACAGCATACCTAGTAGGAAAGTATGGAATCGAACACCATCATTCATCGCCTTCTAGACCGCAAGCAAATGAGGTAGTGGAAGAAGCCAACAAGTTGATTAAGAAAATTTTGAGCAAAATGGTAGTCACCTACAAACATTGGGCCGATAAACTACCATTCGTAGTTTGGGGGTACAGAACTGGTAGAAGAAATCCTACCAATCAGACTCCATTCTCAATAGTATACAGAATGGAGGCAGTTCTACTAGTCAACATTGAAGTGATGTCTCTCCGGGTAGCCTTGGAAGAAAAACTAATGGAATCAGGCAAGGAGAGGGCCAAATTTGAGCAATTGAACATGATAGATGACTAGCGTGTGAAAGCATTAGACCACTTGCAGACATAATAGTAACACATGGCTAGACCATACAACAATCGAGTGAAACCCAGAAATAAACCCTTCAAGGTGGCAGATTTGGTCCAAAAGCAAATGAGACCTCGAATGTAGATGTCCGGGGGAAGTTTCACTAGAATTAGGAAGGACCCTACATAGTGAAGAATGTCCCAGGAAAAGGAGCTATCAAGATCTTGGACATTGATGGGAATGAATTCGTCAATTCAATAAACCAAGACAAGCTCAAGTGCTACAACATATAGGATCAAAAGAAATTCATAATTTAAAGCAATTTAAAAAATGAAACATATGAAAAGTTAGTCCATCAACTGGCACTTAGCTAGTTGGGCAACAATTAGGAGCTTTGTTTGTAAAAAATTAAAAGTCTGCTGAATTGACAACCTATAGAGAGCGAATCAGGAAAAAATTAGGACTATGAGAGAAAGAGAGAGGCATTAAGTAGAAAACTATTTAAGGCTAGTTGATAGTAGGAGACAAATCATAGGAAATGTTTGTATCTCTGTTAAAATCACCAATGAAATGTCATTTTTGTTGCAAGATTTATGTTTATGTTCGTATGAACGAATGCATATAGAATATCACAAGTAAACTCAATGTAGTGTTGTTCTAATTAAAATTTTTTTATAAGTCTCATACAGTGAAAGATGAGTCAAGCACATAAACTAGAATAATGGAAAATCAAAGTCTAGAATAGATAGAATAAACATTAATGATCTATGGGTGCTAATCATGCCACTTGGCATGATTCCTTGAAGTATAAGGGAGTTGGTTCAAGCCATCCTCATCTCTCTTCGACTCCCATAACATTGAATAATATGGATTGATGCTTGGAAGGCTCCTGACGAGCCACCGTGACAGTACTCATCAGTCTTAGTAGTCTCTGGGGCACTATAGTCCAACGCTACAATGTTAGCCTGCTCCCATAACCCTTATATGACATCTAGTGTACCAGGTCCGAACTCACGAAAGTGAGTCAAGCACAACATCTTGGGGACTCGCTGTTGTCACCCTGTACTGCCTTCATAAGCGAGAAAGAGAGTAGGAAGTAAGGTCAAACAATCCTATCAGCAGCATGCCATGGTCATGCATACGTGTGGCTATGAAAGGAATCTCCTACCAAGGACTAAGCTAGCGAATCTCAGAAGCCTGATAAGGGCACAGAATTTCGACCCAAGTCTCCTCACTCAATGTGCGATGGTCCCTCTTAATGAACCCTTTGGGGCTGTAATGTGAAGGAAGATATCGTGCTTGGACCAAGAAAGGGTCGGCTGTCAAGCAAAGCTTCTTTAGAAGCCATACCAGCAAACATTTCTTTCAAATGAGAGAATGGAATTCATAAAAAGAAAGGTTGAGCAGATATACCTCCAATAGAACAAAGTGGTCACCCACTAACTTCAAGTTAACCATGGGAGCATCTATGAGAACTAAGCTCTTTGCCAGACCCAAAGCCATAGGGGAGAGACCCGTGGAAAGTGGGTCAATGACAATCAACAAACGAAAAGGAGCGACTGGTCCAACACTGCAAATGAACTCCAACATTAGAAGTAGGGCCACCATGGAAGGCCATGCGAGGTGCAAACTAAGCATAATCTCACACTAGAGAAGGACAACATCAACTCGAAAACCTCCAATGTTGGGAGGAGTAGACAAAAAGTGCTTAGTGAAATCTAGATTCCATATTCCTCTCAGCTTATCCTCAGCTCCGAATTGGAATGCGCAGAATGCAAAAGAAAGCCTCACGAGGTACATCGGAGATGGATTCTCAGGAAAGCAAAGCCATAATATGGCATGATACTCCTAGATCAAGGGGCAAACCTCTATGTTGGTAAATCAGGAGACATGAGTAGTAAGATCCCAAAACCTTAAACAGTACAAAAAAATGTTATGTTCACTAGCTTTGAAGCGAGGTACTAGTGAACTCATTGTCAGAATCTCTCGAACCTTGGCTAGTCTGATTTTGGGATAGCACGAAGGAAAGCTCTAAGTCGCTCGTTGTACGTCACCATCACTAAGCTAGAAGAAATGCCTTAAAACTACAACTACCTACATGCATGTATAAAACATTGACATAGTACATTCATTCACACTTAACAAGCACACATAAACATTCACAACAAGAAAACATTCACATTCATAGGCAGGGAAGGTCGCAGTAAGTAAGGACCCAGCTCATAGTAGCCAAAGTCAGGTTTTCTATAAATCAAGATTTTTAAAGTTCTACGTTAAAGCAACATGAATGCAGCCAAAAGCTAAAAAGAAAAGAAAGCCGAAGAGGTTCTAAACAGACATCACCTATTTGTCATCTCCACCCACCATCTCATCCTTTACGGGCTTAATGATGTCAATAACCCCCAAGAGGTATGTATCAAGGAATCGGCATCATGAATGAAGGATGAGAGTGCATCGGGCTAGAGAAGAGGTTGTTATACCACTAAGAATCAAGGAGAGGAGAGTGATGAATGTTCATCCCTACACCTATGGTGGATAGGTCAGGCTGGTATGTCCGGGTAAAATCCTCTATAACATCTCTAATCTGCTCCCCCTCCTCACGAAGCTGCTCGAACTTTATGGTGCCACAAATCATCTCCTGATGTTGAGAATCCAGAACTTGATGGTGAGCATCTAGAGCCTAATGGCAAGTTTCCAAAGCCTAATATTGAGCATGCAACACCTAATAATGATCCTAAGACTCCTAGTAGCGCTGCTCATAATCATCCTACACCTAAGTCCCCCGAGCTATAAACTCCTGCAAATATCATGACATACATGCATGAAGAGTCACAATCACATATGTTGTCATAAAACATACATAGTTAATACACTACTCATGCATTTCAAAAATCAGAAGATACAGATCAAGAAGGGAAAGGTACCTCAGTGATCACATTCTAAGAACGTGAAGAAAATGAGTGAAGTTAAGAATTTAAGAATGTGTGGTCCCCACTACATCTTCTCTTCTCCATTAAAGCCTCCTAACACCAAAGAGCAGTCTTCGGGACATCCCTGAATTTTCATCAAACTTGTCAAATTTATTTCTTCATCATGTTTTAATTTTTGAATGAAGATGAAAAAATTTATGCTTCACAGAAACTCAATCAAATAATTAAAACATGCGCCATAAAATGTACTTTTCTCTGATTTGTCACAGAAGTAAGTCGACATCATAATAAGGAAATTCAAAACATAATCGAAGAATGGAACAATAATCTCAAATTTTCAAACTCAAGGACTGAAGAAGGAAATAGTAACACTAAGGGCAACCAAAGAAAGAAACGGTTGTATATCCCTCTCTTAGGTGTCGCCTTTGAAATGGATTCAAGCACCCTACTCTAGCACTTTTAACGATCAAAGCCAGGTCAACTCACAAAGGGCCCACAATGACCATAACCGAAGAAAGGAATGGTTTCTTACCCCATAGTTGATTATTACAGGGATATCACAAAAAGAAACAATAGACCAGGTCGTAAGGGGCATTGACTATTAAGGGATTCCAAAGAAAGAAACAGTTAATCCCATGGGGCATGACGCTCGAAAGAAAGGTCGATGTCACCATTGATCGAAGATAAAAAAGTCATCAACTACACCGGTCAGGTATTTTCTCGATCCCTCATCTCCATTTCGTGTGATCATACTCGTTATAACCAACAGTGATTACACGAGGAGCAGTTGTGAGCATGAGATTCTGTTCCAACTCGCGCATTCGATGATGATAAATTTTTAGGATTTAATCCTTGAACCTCTAAATTTTTTATTATTCTGCGATCTTCAAATGGAAGCTCTCTGCATAAAACCTTAGGTTAAATAATATTTCAGGCCTTAAATACATATTTGTGACCATAAGAAAATATTTAAAAGCCTTAAGTGAAAACTGAAAAGTCTAAAATAAATATTTTAAGAACCTAAATAAATGTTTAAATCTGGAATAAATTAATTATAAACTTAAATAATAAATTATTTTTTAAGAAAAAAATAAATAAAAATGTATTTAATTAAAAAAACCTGGGCGGACTGCCATGTCCCTTAGGCGGATAGGAGTCCGCGGCTGACTTGACTTCGTTTTCCCCTCCCTCATTTAAAGGGGGGAATTTTTCCAAAAATAGACCGGATTTTTTAGAGAAAAACAAAGTTTTCAGAGAACAAAACTGATTCAGATTTTCTTAGCAATCTATTATTATTCTTTCATCACTTTTTCAACATCTTTGAATAATTTCGGGCTAAAATCAATTTAGGTTCCAAATCTCATCGTCTTCAAAAAAATTTATTTTTACAAACTGAATCAAAACCTAACTAAAGAACAAGGAGCACTCTGGGGAATTTATCAGATTCGTTAACGTGGATTTGCATCATAAGGGTAAGCCTCTGAGTTCCTAGTGCTTCTTTTTCTTGTGTTTTTGTTTTATTTCTTTTCTTTTAAATTATGGGACCAATCCACTTTTCTTCAATGACCTAGGATTATTTGATTATTTCTTTACTATTTTATTTTTTTAAATCACTTATTTATTTTTCTATTCTTTAATTTATTAATGTATTTATTTAATTGCTGAAGTTTCTTAATTAAATAAATGTAGAATACCCCACGAAGGAATTTAAAATTATTCCCGAATAATCGACTCGACAAATATTCACACTTGGCATTTTCACTAAATAAAATGAGCAACATATTTGTGTATAAAAATGAGTCGCTTTTCATAAAACAAGAGCTTTAAACGTTCTACTAGTTTAAACTAGACAGCTCGGGTCTCCTAAATAGCAAATCGAACATACTTGCCAATACTTGTGTTGTGCAATATCAGTTATACTAACCTTTGTGGATGCAGGTAGAATACGTTACATGTATGATTAGGATTTTATTTTTCCTTTGGTTGTTGTAAATTTAAAAATGTAATTTATAGACTATGTAGGTGGTTGAATCCCCCAAGGTTTGTAATTTATTATTTTACTTTCCAACATTTATTTATTGCTTTTGTATGTATTTATTGCTTTCGGAATGTGCGCTAAATCATATTATAAACTCGAAAATGACTTATGCTCGAATACACACAATTAAGAAACACAGTTTTCTATAGATGTAATTTAATGTGTTCCAATGAAAAGTAAGCAACTTATCCCGAACCCGAATCTATGTGTCTTAGTGGGTCGTCCCTCGAATGTTGAGCCTCACAAGACTTTGATTCCTAGAAGAGCTTATCCATGTGGTGACTATATCTACGAGACAACGATTTTGGATTTTGACGATCTTTAAAACATATTTCAAATCAATTTCGTTTTCTCTTTTCCACCTTTTGGGTCCTTGAACCAACACAATTTTATTTTTACAAAAACACCCCGATGGACCACACCTATCACTAGCACGCTCTCGATCCATCTCATCCATATCATTCTCTCACAATGGGCATTACACACAAATTATTTCTAGAGACTAAGAAAGCTCCCTAGGCATGGAGATGGGCAGAACTTGATCCTTTGGCTTAGCTTAACTATGTTAGACTCTTCCCTTGGTTGGATTAGGATATCATGTTAAACACATGACTGGAAGGTATACCTGATCTGACCATCATCACTTCCAATTACATCATTTGAAACTCTACATCTAAATTGATTTCTACCTCATTGAGATCTCCAAATTCGGCGTACTTGTGTGAATTGAGGTGGTGGTGGTATTCATAATGGGACTCGCTAATCAGCATTCCCATTAATATGGACCTCTCTAGCTTTTCTTTCACTGTTACTTGTATAGAATTCACCATGAGCTATATTCTTTGAATATCTCCTTCTCATCTTGCATGTAGGTTGCTAAGTTTTTCATGTTCGCCTCGAGGGTCTCCATATACAGGATGTCGTATTTGAAGGTACAAGATATGCGGTGCCAGTTGCCTCTGGTGGAAGGATGCCAGGTCATATACCAATCTCTAGTTATTACTGATAGTGAACATGGGAATAAAGCTGCTAACATGTCATCTAGAATAGCTAGTGCCCTCATGAGAGCTTCTTATTTAAAGGCATGGAAGATTGGGGCATCCTGGTAATTAATCATCCACGAACATTCCACATAACCTGAATTTCAGAAAATGATAGCTCCTAACCTATCCTAGACTTGATGAACTCGATCCTTCATCTAGAGTTACCATCACATGGTAGGGGTTGATACATGATCCAATCATCATGATGGTCTCCTCTGCTACCTGCTCCATGCATAACCAGACCATATTTTTTTTGATCCTCGAGCTGATCATTCCCACCATATCATCAAACAGTGGGAGAGGATTACTCATCATGCTAGGTTTTAAGGCGGGTTCTGCTATAACCTAGTCTTCTATAAGTTTGTGAATGACCTTTATGAGATCCTTACAGTTATTAGTTCTATGACTAGCCATTACATGGTAGTGGCAAAAGTTAGTTTCCTCCTACAATTTGAGGGGAGCCTAGGGTTTTGTGCTCTCCAACTTCTTCAACTCCTATAGTTTGGTGAATAAGAATCCTAAATTAGTAGAGTAGGGGAGATCCCATGATAATCTTCATTTGGTAATAGTATGGATGTTACTGGCTCTACCCTTACTAAATGTGCTACTACTTACTTCCCCTTCGACTAGGAAGTGTTTGGCGCTAATTCCTGTATCGCTCTTCTTATACTATGGCCCGTTGACTAGCTGAGCCATCGCTGCATTCATGGCCTCTATCCTCTCTAACTACTCTACTTTTTCAAAAACATCATTATAGTAAGTGAAAGTGTCCATCCCTAAATAGTTTCTATATTCTAGTAACTCACCATCTAGCAGCTTTATGATAATCTCTTATAGACTGAGACGATCATTTAATAGTAGTTTTGTTTTCATCCACCTACCATAATAGAGTTTGAATAGCTCGCCAGGCATTTTTTTCACAGCTTCCAAGTTCTGCATCATCATCTTCATATGGGAGTTAAACCCTGTATTATTCCACCAATGCCTCTGACAAGCGATTCTAGTTTGTTGAAACTTCTAGAGGCGGGTTGTTATACCACTCTTTGGCTATTTCACCTAAGGTGATGATAAATAACTTTAGATAACATTCTAACGAAGATCCTCTTGACCTTCATTTAAGTTTGGTAGTTTGCTAGGTGGGATTAGGGGTCTCCTTCTCCTTAGTACTTCACCACCTTGGGCATGACAAAGTTATCGAGAAGATAATTTTCATCATGTACTACTCGAAGTGTCGAGTAGTAGCTTGAGGGATAATTAAGGAACCGATGTATGTGAGTGGCCAGGAACTATTGCTAGAATTCTGCCATATTTAGAGACTGACCCTAAAGCATCGTGCCCTAGTTGTTGAATGGAAATCCCAATTGATAAGGATGGGCAAAAGTTGTAGATCCTTGATGAAATTATCCATGGGGAAATGTAGCACCCCTAGAGCTAAAAACAAAATTAGGAACTCCTGTAGATTGAGGACCTACATGCTATTGGCCTGGTGGGGGTTCACTTCCACTAGAATATAGTAGGGCCGTCGATACTTTGCGGCCTTGCCTATTTGGAGTTAAAGTTAGGCGTGGCGAAACTAGGAGATGACCCATTGACTAGCATTATTGACAGCTGAGTGTTTGATTGTGGAGGTGGTACGCTAACATGCTGGTAACAAAACTAGCCTATCCCAAATGGACTTTCTGACTGAGTTACCCTGGCAAGCCTTGACTAATCACCTCTACAAGTTTGACCCACCTGAAATAGTCTGAATTGTTAAAAATGGGTTGGGCCATTCCCAAAGCTGAACTAAAACACATTTTCGAGGGACTGTTGTTAGGAATGGATAAGGGTCTCCTTACCCATGGATGACCGATAGTGGGGGTTTGAGCATTCCCTGAACTTTCTAAATTTGAAAATAGATCCGAGGTCCGGTACACCGTTTTCCTTAGACGAGTATGGTGTTGGATGGCCTGAACAAACTTCTCGCTACCAACAAAGGCCTCTAGTGAGTTGCTATCTCTCCACTAATTTTTTATTGTAATCCTTGAATCTATGTGAACTGCCCTTCTTGACCCTTGATCCCATTGCCATTATGAGAGTTAGTCATCCCGAAGAATCTATCCTTGCTCAAATCGAAACCTTATCCTAGAAGTGAACTTGGCCTCGAACCTGAATCATCAGTTTAATTTGTATATAGGACACCCTCCGATTAGAGCAAAACGCTTCCCTGCCTAGCCACAATGAGAGAGATTCAGACAAGGTGGCGGTTTATCCTCCTCCAAGCCTCAGTTGAAGTACACAAAGTGAAGATCGGATCATGCATGTTGGATGTGTAATGTATGATTAATTGTCATGCAAGAAGTGTATATATGAATGGCTACATTACAAGAGGGTTAATCATGGCATGATGTAATAAGAATTGTGTTTTGAAGATTTAGTAAGTTTCGACCCTTATGGGGGAGGTTCATGGCTAAAGATGACATTACTGTGACATCTAAGGTGATAAGGCCCTATTACCCATGTAGTAAAAAGCTTGTGGTTTTGGAGAATCAAGATAATATTTATATATAGTGACATTTGTGGAATTTCTATATTACCCATGTGTTAATGAGCTTTGGATTTGAGAATTTGAAACCATGGCCCCTTCTCGTATCGTATATGGGTTTCATGATCTCATGAAGTCGGGTAAACAAGGTGTGTTGTACCCTTAGGCTTAAAAGGTTGACTATTTTGTATGACTCTTAGTGTTATGGGTATGTTACCCTGATTGAGGAGAGGTTCAGGTGTCAACGGACACCATTTAAATAAGGGAATTTGTTATCGTAATCTAAAGTGATGGTGTCGAACTAGCGAGTGGGGGTTGAAATCTCTTACTCAAATTTGGCTTATTGAGAAGCCATTGGTGGATGTTTTGGTCATTATACCTTTGGAGTATGTTGATAAAAAGGGTTTTAATTAAGTGACTTTGTCAAGATCTTTGGATTGGTATTACCTCGAGAACCTCAAGATGTTTTACTATGCTTGGTAGCTATTAAATATAATGTGAACTCGATAGAAAAGGATGTTTTCATTTGGAAAAAATTTTCTTCTGGAAAGTTTATAACCAAATCAGCTTTCTTAATTACTTCTACAAATATGGACACAATTGTGGATGCTAATATGGATGTGATATGGAAACTGAAAATTCCTCATCTTATTCAATTTTTTAATTGGCTAGCTGTTCAGAATTAATTACTTACTAATGAGGAGCATCATCATCATCATCACCTCATAGATTATGATACATGTGCCTCATGTTTATCAGATTTAAAATCTCTTATTCATACTCTAAGAGACTGCATTCATAGCTCGAGAATTTAGAGAGATATGTGTGTTCTTGATTTTTGCCTAACTTCTTCTCCATGTCTTCCTATGATTGGTGGTGTTTGAACTTGCATTATATGAATTCTTTCATCTAGGATTGTCGCTAATTGGTTTATTTGGAAATGGAGGAACATAAGAATTTTTCAAAGGGAGAGCGATAATCTTGTTAACAAGTGGGTGGTTATTAAGATTCTTGTGGAAGATTCTAATAAGAGTTAGCCTTTGTCCTCTTTTCGTGGTTATCATTTAGAAGGGCAGCTGAACAAATGGGATTTTCCTCCTTCAAGATGGGTTAGTCTTAACAGTGATGGGTCTTGTCACCTCCTCTCTAGAGTTAAAGGTGCTAGAGGACTTATTCGTAACCATAATGGTTCTTGGCTTGGTTGTTTCACTCATGACATAGGTATAGGTAATCCCCTTTTGTCCGAAGCTTGGGAGATTTTATCTGGCATGAAAATTATGAGCTCTAAGGGGTTCCCTAATGTTATTATGTAATCAAATTCCCATAAGATTGTTAATTTGTTGAACTAATTGAAACCTTTTAATCCTATACATCCTTTTAGAAACATCATCCTCAAGACTAGACATCTTTTGTTGTCTGTTAAGCATGTTTGGGTGAATCATGTGTTCAAAGAAGCTGACCAGTATGTTGATCGGTCAGCTATAATAGAGCCTTCTTACCCTCTAGGCATGAATGTTTTAGAGAACCTTCAGTAGCTCTCCCTCAAGATTATTATCATTCAGCTGGGCCTAGAATGAGTGTCTCTTGTCTTAAGAAATAAGTCTTTTTCTTGTATATAGTGTTCTTTTTTCTTTCTTTGTTTTACAAAAAAATGACCTAATGGCATTTCAAACCTCCACTTTTCCACTCCCTTGCTCTCCTCTATCTCACCGCCGTGCATCTCACCATGGTTCTTCCCACCAACGCAACTCCTCTTCCTCTCGCTGCTAACAAAATTTCCCAATTTTAAGGATTTTCTCTATTTTTATTTCTTATCATTTGAAGATTTTAAGCTTCTTCACCTAATTTTCCTTGATCTGAATTAGGTTTTGAGGTTAATAGTTTGATCTCTCGGTGTTCAAGCAAGATCTTGTCTACGCCTTTTCGAACTTGACCTTATGCAGTCCCTTTACAGCACTCGTTCTTTATTTTCAATCCATTCCCCTTTCCTCTTTATTCATCTTCTTCTTTTTTATTCTTCTTTGTTGATTTTAGGTTTGTGTTTTTGTATACATCCAACGTTGAATTTAACTTTTGCGAATTAACCCATTCTTTTTCATATTAATTTATTCCTATTTTTGCACTAATAAAAACAAAAAATGAACTAGTCTTAGTAGGCCAGACCACCTCGTCATCTTCCACCATCGAGACCAAACCCAATAGGAGTCCTCTTGGGGCTCGGTTGTTGGAGGTCCATCCCCCTTCATAGGATGACCTTTCGACTATGCCAAAGTGACGTACGCTGAGGTACACCCTTGTTAGAGGTCCAAAGGACCATTGAGGATTATATTTGATAGAGAGGGTGCCACATCATCTGCATTTTCCCCAGGCTCTAATCATTTAAAATTCGTAGAGAGGCTCTATCATGCCTAGCTTTTACGACATCCTTCTCATTGGCCACACTCCTCAAATGGCAGGCGACCAACCAACGAGAAGTATGTTTTTAGGCCTCGCTCGGTACTTGGGCACTAAAACCCTATAAAAGCTACAGAGCCGATTGTGTTAGGGCTCCCACAAACTTTAAAGGATAATTAAAATAATATAAAATTAAACTAAAAAAAACTAGGAGACATAGCTGACCATATTAGATATGAAAATGGATAAAGTAGTAAGATTTATTAAAACTTGTAAACCCCATTATTTCCCACTTCTTAGGTATCTTCATTCAACATTCATTTAATTTGTCCCCTTTTCTATCCTCTATCAACTACTAACTTGATCGTCGGAGTGCTAACGTTGGAACTTCGGCCAAGGCTTATTTTGCATATCAAATACTATCCTGAAGACTGGAATCCTACTGAAGAGTGTTATTTGAACATCAAATTGGTGCGATGAGCATGAAATGAACCCCATACTATGAGAGTTCCCTAGGAAAATGATCTTTCCAAGACCATAGAAGGACCCACGCTCCTCTTGAAAACTTCAAAATCCAGGTGGAAAGTGAATCCTGGTGTGTGTCCCACTAACAAATACCCAAACCCCAAAAAGCAACCTATTTGAAACATTTATCTCTACTAATATAGACCACAGCTCCCTGAGTGAACAATTTCAATTCGAAATAGAAGATTTGATGGCAGCAGTTAGAGAGAAAACTTCCCTTGCCAAGAAACAAGCAGAATCTATGGCTTCATTATAAGAGACTATGTGGTTATAAGCTTAGGCGCAAGCCAATGACTTGAAAGTGATGCAGGAGCTACATCACTGGAATAAGGAAACCCCACCTTCTTTGGGTGGCCGCTCTTGCAAATGGCCCTCACCTTTTCAACTTCAATGTGCTTATGAGAAGGCAAAAGCAATTATAACCATGGAGCCCTCATTCAATGACAGAGAGGAGGATGAGCCTAGTTATGAGTCAGCCCCTAAGCTCAAGGCATCACGCCCGAGAAGATTGAGGAGTGGTGGTAGAGGAAGATTGAGATTTCCCAACTCAGATGACTCGATCGAGCGAACCTTAGAGAAAGTGTAAAGGGGTCCAATCTAAGCATAACATCATCGTATTCCCCAAAAATTAAGGTTGCTCGATTAAAGAACTTCAAACAACCGCGGATGAGAGAGTATGTTACGATAGGGGATCCTACGGATCACATTCATTATTATAGGCAGTTCATGGAGGCCACTAATGTAAATGATGCCATGATGTGAAAACTTTTCGCAAAAACTTTGGTTGCTCCAGTAACAAATTGGTTTAACACACTAAAACCAGATTCATTGGCAAGTTACGACAAGCTCACCAAGAGCTTCATCATATATATCATCATCTCCATCCCTCCCAAGAAAATGATGTAAGACATGTAGTTGGTGCGACAAAAGCCTAAAGAGTTGTTAGAGGAGTTCGTGGAGAGATTTTAGAATGCCTCGCTCAATATAACAAACTTCAACATTGATGTGGTGGTGGATGCATTGATTGAGAACTGCTAAAGAGCAGACCTGGCAAAGGATTTAACAACCGATCACCTCACCGACCTACCTCTCCTAATGCGGAAGGTAAGAAAGCGAGTATGCTAGGAACTAGGTGAAAGATCCAGCCTCAGCTCAGCCAAGCTAGAAAGAAGAGCATGAGGTGCCCAAACCACCATAGAGGGGAGCGAGGCCCCTGATTTGACGCACAAAGGAGAGAGTCAGAGCAGTTCGTCCCCCTCACAGCTAAGAAGAAGAAGGTTTTATTCTGGATTAAGATAAATGGAAATGACCTTGAGTATCTGTTGAAGGTAAGATGAACCAGCAGGTAAGAACTTACTATGAATTCCACAAGCAAGTAGGTTATGACATGAAGGACCGCCAAGAACTGGCTTGGGAGTTGAAGAAGCGCACCTTAGAGGGAAGGCTGAATAGATTCACCCGTGGTGGCCTGAGAAAGGATGATCGATGGGAATCTGAGCAAGAGTGAGTGCCTAGGGATGAGGCTCCACGAGCACCCAGATCGCCACCAAGGAGAGCGGCCCCTTAGGGGAATCGGGGAGTTATAAATGCTATCGTCGGAGAGGCCACCATGAACAAGAGGAAATGAGAGCCCACCCTCTACTACAACAATTTAGATCATAGTTTGGACACTTGCTATAGTTTTTCACTTGAAGTGCCCCTTCCCCATAACAACGCCCTAGTCATTGAAATGATAATAGATGAATACCTAGTGCGATGTGTGCTGGTTAGCATGTGCACCTCGATCAATGTATTCTAACAGAAAGCATTCAATAACCTCGGTGATAATCCCAACCACTTCATTTAGCATTAAGCCCCTTCAATTGGCCTCTATTGTCATGGCGTACCTGTTTTTAAATTAGCCAGCCTATCAATAACTATAAGAGATGGTGGAGGTCGGGCCTAGAAGACACGAGCATAATTTATTGTCATTAACTACCCGCTAGCCTATAACATCATTTTAGGTAGACCGCTCATTATAGGGTCCAGTGGAATAATCAATCTTCTATATTCTTTTATGAAAATCCTGACTCATCAAGGGCTAACCACAACTGAAGGGAGTCCTAAGTTGGCCCACGAGACCTTTCTAGCCTCACTGCAAGCAGAGCCTTTGTCAATCCTTAAAAGGAGGAGGCCAAGGCAAAGGATTTAATTCGAGTCGAGTTGATCGATATAATGTTGGAAGTGGCGTTAGGCGAGGGACTCTTAGACATAATGTATGCCCTAGAGGCAAATAAGGCGATATGCCTTTATTAGCTATAATGTACAAATAGTTTGAATTAATAATAATAATAATCAAAGGCATCTTTGTTACTTATCAGTGCTTCTTTTTATTGTATCTCACTAGTATCATATATGTTTGGATATGTATATGCGCATTGACAAAAACGAAGTCTGTGACTAATTCATAGCGTAAACATGAAAGGACATAGTGGGAGCTATGTGGAGTGAGAACTGCACATATGTATTACTATGAATAGCCTAAATATCCCTAGTTGTAATTCCATTAAAATTGGACATCAATGGGGCGGATAAACTAGCATGTCTGAGCTTACTAATTGGATTAGTTCCAAGTGACCGATCTCACGAGCTGAAGGTCATACCTTGGGTTAATACAAGAACGTATCCGGGTAATGCATTGGAGATCGCCATAAGGCAGACACTCAGAAATAACTATATCCATGTATTGGTGTAATGTTTTATTGTAATAGTAGTATGAGTATCATCAGACCTGAGATACCGATTAAGTTATGTAGGAGTTGCTATACTTTTGGTTATACTTATTTATACATTGGAGATCAAGATGACACAGGTGATTATGGTTATAACAATGATCACATGTTTGTAAGTTGTGTAGTCAAGATGGGATCCATCGATCTTGATATAGTAATATAATGGAGATGTACCTTAAGTACCTTGTTGAAGTGACACACTCATAAACCTTTGATCAGAGTATATGATTGATGGAACGGGTTTCTAGTCAATCAAGATACAAAATCGTTGAGTGGTGTTCTTCGTGAACAAGTCCAATTCCAGGATAGCTACAGCTGTTACATGAGTTGACACTTAATCCGTGCTCAATAAAGTGGATGGTATTTAACCTGATGGAAGGAGTGTATTGCATTGGTTACTACTGCAGAACCGGATGAAGTCATAGGCACGTGACATTCCAAGTATTAGGGGATCATACACCTTTACTAGAAAGCCCATTTAATCGTCCAGAGCTATCAAGTTCCACAATGGTCTAGAACATTGAGCCTAAAGGTTCTCGGGCAGGAAGTTGAGTTTAGGTTAACCTCTAACGGCTCTATACTTTGGGATCCTACAAGGTCAAACTCTTTGGGTCTTTTTCGGACCATGTAAAGAACCTATGGACTGGGTCTATAATGAAAATGCAAGTTAAAAAATTAGTCAGAAGAATTATTAATTAATAATTAACAAATATAATGAAAAGATAGGGAAAAGGTTTCACGAAGTGAGCAAGCAATTTTTCCCATTGCGAGTGGCCCCCAAACAGAACACGAGTTGTTCTAAGTGGGGCTTGCGTGGCTGCCCCTTGAGCCAACGGACTCGTGGGCATCCCAGTGGGCTAGCGGGCTGTAGGCTGCAAGCGTTGTCGTAAGACAGCGGTTGTGTGCCCTGGGTGCAAGCTTGCTTGCGCCCAGCATGGGCTTGTGGGCAAGCTCGCAAGCCGTAGCTTGCTGAACAAGGCAAGCCCACTAGTGGCAGCCGTGGGTTAACCCGCAAGTATCCATATCCGCGCGGTTGACTCGCTATACATGGGATGGGATTTATCCCATCCCATGTAGAGTTTTACGGGGAGTTTATCACTCCCCCTTTTTCCCTATATATAGGCTTCAAAGCCCTATTAATTTATATACACCATAAAGCTTTGAGCTTGTTTTCTCTCTAATTTCTTTCTCCTCTTCTTTTGTTATGTGAGATCCTCCACGAGTTTCTCCAAATAAATTAAAGAGTTCTTTTAGAAGGCTCTAAGTTTAATTGAGCTTTCGATTTTGGATTTTCAAGTTTATTTACAAGTAGTCTAGCAACTGCTATTAATTCAATGGGTTTTACCTCTTTGAGATTTTGGTTGGTGAAGATCCATGTGGATCAAGTCATACTGGCTCTCCTATTTTGGAAGCTTGTACCATCAGAATTATTTAAAGGGACCAAAAAAGAGATCAAGCACGCATCAACTGGTAATGCTTTAATCTTTAGATGCTAGGTTTTTTTTATAAAATTTTTAAACCTAAAACCTAGATTATATCAATCATGGCATGATTAAAAGATCCTCAAGTTAATGTTAAGTTTTTGATTTTCGCCTTGCAACCTAGGCATGTTCAATTACTATCTTGATTAACCAACAGTGTTATCAGAGCTTACCTTATACTATACATGATTGATTGTAATATGTTAAAATGTGATTTTCTATGAATTGATTAAAGTATGCTATGCATGACTTAGCTTTCAATTTATGTTATAGAAAATGATGTGATAACTAGATTAAGGTTTTTCAAACTTAATCTAGGTGATTATCATATAAAATTTAGCAATGTTTACCACACGTCTAAATGCTTTAATTAAGGGTGATCCCGTACTTTACTTAATTAAAGAATGAAATCTTTAAATCATAATTATCCATGGTATAACGAATCAATGTGCCCATTGTAATTTTGGCAAGGAATGGACAAGGCTACTCATTCACTTCAAGGGGGCCTCTCCTACCTGGAAATTATCATCGGTATTAGATTCAAGTATACCCAAGGGATATTTATGACTTAGTCGATTTCTAGTATTGTAAATTATTTCGCATATGGTTTTACAAACATGTTTTAAGTTGTTAAAATTAAAACATGTAGACATAGGTACAAAAACATAAACATAGACCTTGTTTATTTTGTATGCTATGTGATGTTTCGGCATAATGGAATGATTATAATATACCAGTCATACCATGTTTCCCTTAGAGTTAATAATTCCTGATAGCCCAGAATTATTATTTCATAATCATATACATTGTATAAGACATAGACTAGGGCGAGACCAATGGCACCAATGAAATCCCTACAACTATATTAAGGTAGAAAATGTCTTCCTATCATAAGTCGTGATACAATCCTTATTAACGGATGTAAGCACATGTACAACATGCCTTCCCTTAACATGTGCTTGGTCATGAGACTATATGGGGTTAGTGCCTTAACTAAAGAGGGTTAGTTGTCCAAATTATTGGAGCTAATACCGAATTGGAGACACATTTGAGGAGATGTACAATTGGGTACGCACGTTTCAAGAAAGAGAACTCAAAAGCAATTGCAAGAGATGCAAATGGACGGGTTTAAACCATTGTTATATTTTTATGACTTGACTTGTAATAGTGGGAGTCATAATGAGTAACTATGGATACTACCTACTAAGGAATATTGGTTCAACTAGATTTCCTAAATTTGAATAGAAGGGGCTATTTAAATATCAATAAAATAGTAGGAAATTATGTGTTTAGTTGAAGACCTTGTATTAAATGCATGAACATATGCTAATGTCTAAATAAATTCTATCTTATATCTAGGTTTAACAATGAATCCAAACATAAACCTTCACCCGATACTTGACACCAAACTGATAGGGATCAATTGTGATAATCGGTTAAAAGTTCTTAGACAGGAACTTGAGAAGAACTACATGGATTATGTCCTGGATAATCTAGAACTAGTTAATCTTGATGCTGATGCTTCTATCCAGGAGAAAGAAGCATATCTTAGGCACATGAGAGATGCTTTCGTTATATCACTTGTGATGCTCGAGACCAAGAGCTTAAGGCTTAAGAAAGAGCATTAAGGTATGGATTTAAAATCCATTCTAATTCATCTCAGAGGACTTCATGCAGGCATGAGAGTTGAGTGGAATGAAATTTTGAAGTTCCTTTATAACTTTGGGAGAGATGATGGGATCCTAGAAACTGAGTGATGCATCGAATACTTTTAATATTTGAGAAGATTGGCTCAAATAGGAATCAAGATAGATTCCAAGCATGACATACAATTAATGATAGGAACCCTATCTGATAAATATTCACCTTTTGTGAAAGATTATCTTATGTCAAAAAGGACCGATAAAACATCTGAGTTTATAAAGAAACTTAGAAGTTTTGAGCGAGGTCTGGTGGCGAGAGGAACAAGTAACGTGGTGAGTAAACCTTGCATTAAAGGTAAAGGTTTAAAACCCATCGACATGAAAGTCTAAAATGTGGTTATTGAAAAGGGGAAACCAAATGGATTATATTTCCTATGCAAAAGGCCCAGACACTAGAAGTGGGGTTGCAAAGCTTGGATTTCTAAAGAAGTGAAGAAGAAGCTAAGTCAGGCATCTACTTCAGGCATGTTCATCATAGAGAGTTTCTCTACAGTTCCCTATGAGTCTAATTGGGTATTAGATACTAGTTGTGGTACTCATATCTATACTTCAGTACAGGGATTGTAGAATAGTAGGAGGATTGAAAAGAGTGATATGGACCTAAAAGTTGGAAATGGAGTACGGGTTGCTGCAATAGCAGTAGGGACATATAGCCTTCGTTTGCCTAGTGGCCTAGTTTTAATTTTGAATAATTGCTATTATATTATAGTTGCAAATGAGAACATTATTTATGTTGAACTTTTAGCAACAAAAGGATTTGAAATTTTATTTTCTCATAATAAATGTCAAATTCAGATTCTTTATGCTTAAGGAATATCTTTGAATGGCACATATGTTGTAGATACTAAAATTGAAATTCTAAAACATTGTTAAGAAATTAAAATTAGATAATGAGAAATCCTCATACTTATGGAGTTGTCGTTTAGGCTACATAAATGAGACTCGCTTAACTAAGTTACACAAATGTGGAGACATAGGCCCAATGGAATGGGCTTCGTATGGTGTGTTCGAACCTTGTTTAAAAGGGAAGATGACTAAGAAATATTTCTGAGGAAAGGGTCAGCGTGCCACTAGTACTTTGGATATAATACATTTTGATGTATGTGTTCCATTGAGTGTTAAGAAACATGAGGGTTTCGTCTACTTCATAACCTTCATTGACAATTATTCATGATATGGTTATTTGTACTATATGAGGGACAAGTTTGAATGTTTTGATACTTTTAAATAATTCAAAACTGAAGTAGAGAAACATCTTGGGAAAAGTATCAAGACCCTTCGATTTGATTGAGGTGGTGAATACTTAAGCAAGGAGTTTCAGGATTATCTAAGGGATAATTGTATTTTATCCCAATGGACACCTCCTTACACACCCCAACACAATGGTGTGTCAGAAAGGAGAAATCAAACCCTACTCAATATGGTTCGGTCCATGATAAGCCAAGCAGAAATCAACAGATCCTTTTCAGGTTATGCACTTGAGAGCGTAGTTTATTTACCAAACAAAGTACCCTCTAAATCAGTTGATCAAACTCTATACGAGTTATAGTATGGTAAGAAACCAGCTCTTTCTCACATGAAAGTTTGGGGATGTCCTGCATATGTTAAAAGGATAAGTTCAAATAAGTTGGGTGCTAAGTTTGATAGATTTCTATTTGTAGGTTACCCTAAGGAGGCTATAGGGTATACCTTTTATGATCCTAAGGAACAAAATGACCTTGTTTCTAGAAATGCTCAATTCCTCGAGAATGAACATATACTTGCGAAAGCTAGTAGGAGCATTCTTGAGTTAGGCACTCAAGTAGACCAAAGAAGGAGTCAACTGATTATACCTACACTTGTTATACAAGAGTATGCAAGCATGGAATAGCCTATTATAACACCAACATTGCATAGGTCAGGTCGGGCTCCCATCGCTCCTGAGCGATACGGTTTTGTCATCACTGATGATAAACATCTCTTCCTTATGGATGATGATGAGTCCAAGACTTACAAGGAGGTAATGGAAGGCTCAAAATCTGATAAATGGCTTTCAACCATGAGATCGGAGATGGACTCCATGTATGAAAATCAAGTCTGGAAATCCGTTGATGCTCCAAGTGGGAGTATAGAATGCAAGTAGGTTTTCAAGAAGAAAACCAACATGGATGGTAACATAGTTACCTATAAAGTAAGGTTGGTTGCAAAAGGGAATAGTAAAAAAGAAGGCATTGACTATGATGAAACCTTTTCATCGATAGCCATGCTAAAGTCTATCAGATAGTCCTTGCCTTTATTGCTCATTACGATTATGAGATTTGGCAGATGGATGTGAAGACAACATTCCTTAACAGGAATCTGGATAGGGATGTGCTCATGACACAACTCGAGGTTTTCACATCTAAGGATGGCTCTAAGGTATGCATGTTGTAGAATTCCATTAATGGACTTAAGCAAGTATCAAGGAGTTAGAATATTAGGTTCAATGAGATAATATGATAAATCGGTTTTGTATCGAATGCTAATGAGCATTATGTATATAAAAAGACTAGTGGGAGTGCGATCGTTTTCGTTGTATTATATGTCGATGATATATTATTAATAGGAAACAATATTCCTTTTCTTCCGACAATTAATGCATGGTTATCAAGGAAGTTCTCCATGAAAGACCTTGAAGAAGTAGCTTTTATACTTTATATCAAAATTTACTAAGATAGATCTAAAAGGCTGCTAGGTCTTTCACAAAGTACATACATAGACAAGGTTTTGGCTAGATTTAACCTTGAGCAGTCAAAAAAGGGTTATCTCCCAATGTCTCACGGGATTAACCTTTCTAAATCTGAGTGTATGAGAACACAAGAAGAGACACTACGATGAATGGAATACCCTATGCCTTAGTAGTAGGGTCTGTCATGTATGCTATGTTATGCACTGGGCCTGACGTCTCATATGAGATGAGCGTCATGAGTAGATTTCAAACTGACCTAGGTGAGAAGCAATGGATGGCCGTTAAAACTATCATCAAGTACTTACGCAAGACCAAGGATATGTTTTTTGTAAATGGAGAAGGTGATCTCACTTTAAAGGGATACACCGATGCTAGTTTTTAGCCTAATAGGGATGATTATAAGTCCTAATCAGGTTATGTGTTTATGTTTAATGGAGGGTTAGTTGTTTGGAAGAGTTTCAAATAGGATACGACGGCCGATTCAACCAAAGAATCTTAGTATAAAGCTGCTTCAGAAGTGGCTAATGAAGTTGTATGGCTGAAGAGATTTATTGGTTATCTCAATGTCGTCTCCAGCATTGTAAATCTGATAACTGTCTATTATAATAATAATGGGGCTATTACTCAAGCAAATGAACCATGGTCTTACCAGAAAAATGGATATGTACTTAGTAAATGCCATCTCATTTAAGAGATAGTATCTGGAAAAGATATAAGTTTACAATACGTCACAATGGATCAGAATCTAGCGGATGGGCTAACCAAACCATTGACTTAGGTTAAGTATGACCAACATGTTAACGAGTATTGTATAAAATAAATGGCCAATTGGCTCTAATGCAAGTGGGAGATTGTTAGACATGATGTATACCCTAGATGCAATTAGGGTGATATGTCTTTATTAGCTATAATGTACAAACAGTTTTGAATTATTAATAATAATCATATGCATCTTTGTTATTTATCAGTGTTTCTTTTTATTATATCTCGCTAGTTTCATATATGTTTGGATATTTATATGCGGATTGATGAAAACAAAGTCCGTGACTAATTCATAGCGTAAAAGTGCAAGGACATAGTGTGAGCTATGTGGAGTGAGAACTGCACATACGTGTTACTATGAATAGTCTAAATATCCCTAGTCATAGTTCCGTTGAGACTGGATATCAATGGAATGGATAAACTAGCATGTATAGGCTTACTCCTTAAATTAGTTCTAAGTGGCCAATCTCATGAGCTGAAGGTGGTACCTTAAGTTAACAAATGAATGTATTCAGGTAATGCAGTAGATGTACATGTATCGTCAAACCTGAGATACAGGCTACCTTATATAGGAGTTGCTATACTTTGAGTCATACTTATTCATACCCTGGCGATCAGGATGACATGGGTGATTACGAGTATAGCGATGATCATATGTTGGTAAGCTGCGTAGCTAAGATGGGTTCCATCGCTCTTAATATTGTAATATAATGGAGAAGTACCTTAGGGCCCCTTGTTGAAGCGACACACTCATAAACCTTTCATTAGAGTATACGATTGATGGAACGGGTTTCTAGTCAATTAAGATACAAAACCGCTGAGTGGTGTTCTTCGTGAACAAGTCTAATTCTAGGATAGCTACGGCTATTACATAAGTTGACACTTAATCTGAGCTCAATAAATTGGATGATAGTTAACCTGATGGAAGGAGTCTATTGTACTTGTTACTACTACAGAACTGGATCAAGTCACAAGCACGTGACATTCTAACTATCGAGGGATCATACACCTTTTCTAGAAAGCTCATTTGACCATCTAGAGCTATCGGATTCGATATGGTCTAAAACATTGAGCTTAAAGGTTCTTGGGCAGGAAGCTAAGTTTAGGTTAACCTCTAGTGGCTCTATACTTTGGGATCCTATAAGGTCAAACACTTCGGGTCTTTATCGAACCATGTAAAGAATATATGGATTGGGTCTGTACTGAAAATACAAGTTGAGAAATCAGTGAGAAGAATTATTAGTTAATAATCAACTGATATAATGAAAAGATAGAGAAAAGGTTGCCCGAAGCAAGCAAGGGATATTTCCTGTTGCTAGTGGGCCCCAAACAGAACATGAGTTGTTCAAAGTGGGGCCTGTACGGCTACCCTGAGAGCCAACAGGCTTGCGAGCCACTAGCGAGCCAGCGGGCTGCAGACCATAAGCAATGTCGAAAGGCAGTACTTACACGGCCTACTCAGAACCCCGCTTATGCGTAGCTTGGGTTACGTATAAGCCTGCAAGTTGGGCTTGCGGGAAAGCTCACAAGCCGCAACTTGTGGCACAAGGTAAGCCCACTAGGGCTTGCCTTGTGGGAGCCGTGGGTCAACCCGCGGTTATACATACCCATGCGGTTGACCCGCTACACATGGGATGGGATTTATCCCATTCCGTGTAGAGTTTTAGGGGGAGTCTATCTCTCCCCCTTTTCCCTATATATAGGCTTCAAAGCCTCATTAAATTATATACACCAAAAAGCTTCGACCTTGTTTTCTCTCTGATTTCTTTCTCCTCTTCTTTTGTTGTGTGAGATCCTCCACTAGTTTCTCTAAAAAAATTGAAGAGTTCTTTTTGGAGGCTCTAAGTTTAGGTGAGCTTTCGATTTTGTATTTTTGGGTTTATTTACAAGTAGTCTAGTAACTACTATTAATCGATGGGTTCTACCACTTCATGGTTTTGGTCAATGAAGATCTGTATGTATCAAGTCATAAAGGCTCTCCAAGTTTGGAAGCTTGTGTTGTCAAAATTACTCAAAGTGAACCCTACAACCAAAAGAGAGATCAAGCACGCATAAACTAGTAATGCTTTAATCTTTAAATGCTAGGTTTCTTTTATATGTTTTATAAACATAAAAGCATCTATAGAACGTTTTAACTCTGATGAGCAAATGGCCCTTCTGACCAGGCGTTTCAAACATTTCATTAAGAAGGATGAGAAGTTCAACAAGAAGAAGTTTCCCGCTAAAACCAACTCAACTCAGCACCAGTGTGGAGCTGATGAAGGACTCAAGAAGGAGCATAGCAAAGATATCAAATGCTTTGTCTATGGAGAGAAAGGCCATATCCAGTCCAGCTATCTGTTCGCCACTTTACTACTGATAAGTTTAATCAATAATGGTTCCAAAATCTCGTGAACTATTGGCTAATAACTGTGCTAAAAACTTGTTCACAAATAAATGTAGGTGTTGTCAATACCCCTTATCACATAGAAAAATGATGATAACTGCAAGTAT
>CATIWQ010137399.1:0-37463 GCA_949673415.1 Euphorbia schlechtendalii | reverse complement strand
TTTTCTGTAGATGTAATATATTGTGATCACTTAAGAAATAAGCAACTTATCCCGGACCCGAATCTCTGTGTCTTGGTGGGCCGTCCCCCGGATGTTAAGCCTCACAGGACTCTAATTCCTGGAAAGAGCTAATCCAGGTGGCGACTCTACACTGAGAGATGGCAGATTCGGGTTCGAACCGATCTTAAACGTTTTTCGCCTTTTTCTCTTTCAACCTTTTTTTTCTCCAGTCCCCGACCCAATGCCGTTCCTTCCTTTTTTCAAAACACCCCGGTGGACCGCGCCTATGAACCCCGCGTGCTCTCGGTTCACCGCTCCGTGTCGCCTGCTCACATCGTGCTTAGGTCTTTTTTTAGAGTTTATGTGCATGATTCACATATAGAAAAAGTAGTAAACCCATCCACAAAACAGTAAGTAAATGTGGAAAATAAATGCGAAAAAGTAAAGATTACAAAAATTACAAAAATCGGGGGATGCAACCGCCTCGCTAACCTATTAATTACATTTTCCCAAAAATATTTGCAATACTCGAAGGAAAATAAATCCTAGGCATACATCTAACCTGCATCCACAAAGGTTAGCACGAAATATGGCACATCTGTTCGATTTGATTTTAGCGAGGTCCATGTGGCATAATTAAAGCATCGATGGTTTTAAAGTTATTAATTTAAATAAAGATTGGTTCAATTTTATTTACACGTATATTGGTCAATTTTATTGGTGAAAATGACTGCATGGCAAAGTGGTGAGGACTGTTATCCGGGAATATATTTTATTCCCTTCGTGGGGGTATTCTAACATAAAGAATAAAAAAAGAAATAAAAGATGAAGATAATTACAACATTTACAATTATAGTAAATAAGACAATTCCTAGGTCCACAAATAAAACCAGAAAGAGATGAAGCAGAAGATGAGAGCGGAATTCGCAGTTCTAGGAACTCAGAGGCTTACCCTTTCGGTGTGAATCCACTTCGGCGTAACCGTTCGATCCCTAGGAGCATTCCTCATTCGTTTTGGTTTAATTGTAGTTTAATTGAAAAATATGTGTTTATTTATCCAAAATATAATTAGATTCGGATTCTAAATCTATTTTAGACCCGAGCATATCTGAGAATATTTGAAGAAATTTGATTTTAAGATGAAGAAATTTGGGATCCAAATGTGTTTTGGATCCAAGAAAATATTAGAAGAAAAAAAATATTTGTAGTATTTTTCAGTGTTTTTTATCCTGAAAAGAAGAATTTTCTCTGAAATTTCGAGCCCCATTCAATCCAAAAAAGTCCTGAATTTATAGAAATTCGGGACAAGCGTAAGCCCAGCGAGCTCTCCAGCGAGCTGCTAGAAATTCCAGCCCCTCACTAGAATTTCCAGCAAGGTCGCTGGAGAGTTCAATGACCTCGCTGAACTCTCCAGCAAGGCTGGTCCAAAGAAATCCCATTTGGGATTTCTTTGGTCCACGCCAATTCTTTTTTTTTAATTTTTTTATTGTAATATATTATATTTTATATATATATATACACACACACACACACAAATTTATAAATATCTATATTTCCAAATAATTCAATTAAATTATTTTGAACCCTTAAAAATATTATAAGCCTTTAAATTTTCACTTTGAGCCTTTTAAATATTTTTTATGGTGCTAAATATTATTTTTTAACGATGAGAACTCCCATTTGAAGATTATCGGACGGTCGAAAAATGTCTGATCCAAGGATAAATATCCCGAAAAGCCGTCATCATTGAACGTGCGAGCTGGTACAAAATCCCTTGCTCACAGGGGAGCAAAGAGTATAGTTGAGTCGATCTTACAGTCAATTACTGAGCATCCTACTAAGTCAAATATAACCTTTATGCCTTTGTTGCAGAGCTGGGCTACACTGAGCAGATTGAACTTCAGACCCTTGACAAGAGAAACCTCTTCGATTGAAGGAGAGACACCAACAGTGCCACAACCTACAATTTTACCTTTTTGGTTATCTCCAAAACTGACACTTCCATTTCTTTTGCGCTCCAATGAGATGAACTAGCTTTCATCTCCTATCATATGCCTTGAGCATCCGCTATCCAAATACCACATTCGAGAGTCATCAGCGAATCTAAGGCTCACTTGCAAAACAATTACGTTTTCTTAGGTACCCATGCTTTTGAGTTGGGTCCTCCCTTGTTAGCAGTGCTTAAGTTCGACCAGTTGTACTTGTCGTAATAACCATTTTTATGCCTACAGAGAATTGTAGCATGTCCAGCTTTCCTTAAAAACCACACACCATCTTTGGTTTGGGCTGGCTTGCTTTCTTATGTTTAGAGGAATTCTTCCTCTTAGAATTGCGAGTTTGGTTACTCTAAGTTTGATTGTTGGCTTAAGGAGGAATCTCTTTCTTCTTTAAAGCCGTTATCTCAGTAGTCAACTCATCTAATTGCTGAGTGAGCTTACTGATAACACATTTTTTATGCTCAGCTTTTTCTTGAAGAAAGCAGATATCAAGTGACAAGGAAGCATTAGTATCTTCCAAATCATCACTTCTCCTCACTATCTCTTTGATGTTTTTCATTGATTTATTAGTCCATTTCATAACATCAAAGAGAGCCTTGGCGAATTCATCCATAGTTAAAGGAATCTCAGAATGTACCTCAGCTTGAGAAGCTTTTCCTATATCACGTTTAGCTTTAGAGTTGACAGCGGAATGATCTCTACCGGAGGTAGATGCCAAGCCTTCACCTCGATGATTTTCAATGGCTATCAAGCAGAGGTTGGCCGAATTAGTAGCTTCCTCATCAGATGATGAAGATTCTTCTGAATCGCTCCAAGTGGCAGCAAATGCCTCATTTTTTTGGAGAACCTCTTCTTGAACCTTTCCTTCTTCACCTTGGGATAGCTTAACTAGAAGTGACCTTTCTCTCCACAGCCAAAGCACTTGATGTCTTTGCAGTGCTCCTTCTTTGGTCCTTCCATCTCCTCGTCGATGTTGAGTTAACTTGATTTTAGCGGGAAACTTTTTCTTGTTGTTGAACTTCCCATCCTTCTTAATGAAGCATTTGAAACGCATGGTTAGAAGGGCCATTTGCTCATCAGAGTCGCAACTAGTGGACTCATCTGATGAATATGCTTTAAGGATAATGGCTTTTTCCTCCTTGCCATGATTCCTCTTAGAGTCATCTGAGTACTTCCTCAGAGAAATCTCATGACTTAGCAAGGTGCCTATCAGCTCATCATAGCTGTAGGTCTTAAGATCATGAGCCTCCTTGATAGCACTCTTCTTGGAATCCCACTCTAAGGTAAGAGTGTGGAGAATCTTCTTGACGAGCTCCTCCTCGGTGAACTCCTTTCCAAGCCTCTTCAATTCATTAACAATGTTAATAAACATGGTATTCATGCTCTGAATACCCTCACTGGTGCCCATGGAGAACATCTTATACTCCCTTAGCATGAGAATGATCTTTGACTCTTTGACCTTGTCGGTCCCCTCATAGGTAATCTCCTGCTTCTTCCAAATCTCCTACGTTGTTTCACATCCTAAGACCTGTTGCACTCAGTAAGATCTAATGCACAATGTAAGTAGTTAATTGTTGCAGCATTCTGTTTGAGAAGCTTCAGGTCAGCATCATCGTAGTCCTCTAGATCTACTATCACATGCACACCGTTCCTCACAATTGTGGGAACTTTAGGACCAAGCTCGATAGCGAGCCAGGCCTGCATGCTTTGAGACTGTATACAATTTTTCATGCGATTTTTCTAGAATGTATAGTGATTACCATCAAATAGAGGTGGTATAGTAACAAACATTCCTTCCTTAAGGAGAGATGCTTGACTGGAACCGGAACTAAAGTTATTGTAAGCAATTTATGCATCTTAACTCAAAGGCGGTTAGTCTAAAAGTTGAGCTTGTTGGTCCGTAAACAGGCTCTTAACAACAGCAAAGGGGGGTGAATGCTTAATCTTGGTTAGTTTTAAGTATTTTAAAGATATTCGCCAAGTTCAGTTTTTATATGCGTGCTGAGTGTACTTGCTGAGTGCGATATAAAAAGGTATAAACTACTTAGCTTTGCTGGCACAGTTTATCTTCAATTTTCAGCTGAGCAAGATTACTAAGCACAGATCGGATAACAAAAAAATAAATAATGAGAGAGAGAGATGAATGAGCTGATCACCGCTAAAGCTTAAGGCTTAAAGATAGAACGTCAACACCTGAGATTTATCCTGGTTCGGCCCCTAGCCTACCTTTAGTCCCCGGATACCATCTTCAAGCTTTAATCCAATAGTGAGTTGTTCTTTCAATAGGTGGAGAAACCTTTACAATGGGTAGACACGATTACAGAAAGTACCCTCCTTTCTAACTACCGCTCAACTCAGTATGGGTACCCTTCCTAAACTGACACTCAGATAAAATAGAAATGCAATCTGGATTCAACTTATAGAAACGTTGAATCCTTACAATGTTAATCTAAGTAAATCTCTCCATTACAAATAGATATGAACTTTGATGTTTGTTGATTGCTTGTGATGGAATTTCTTTGAAAGCTAGAGTAATTTGCGCAGCGTTTTAGCTCTTAAGAAATTCGAGGTGATTCACCAAGTTTGAACGTCTGCTCCATTCTTCTATTTATACTCTGAAGCTTTGTGAAGTAGCCATTGCAAACTTTACGAGATCGTTGATCTTCAATTTCTCATCTCTTCTAATCTTTCAAATCTTCCAGTTGGAGACAGATTCTAGGACGTTTAGAGATAGAAATTTAAACGTTGAGACGTGATAAAATTCTGGTGACAAAATCTCATTTGTCTTCAAGTAATCTAGTTCTAAGAGAGACGCACCTGAATGCAATGTGGAGTCTTCAAATTGGTTGAACTTGCTGACATTGACAAAGTCACGCAGAGACACTTGAGACGCGGTGCATGACAGAGAATTCCTTTTACTTGGACTGTAGTGAGGAATCCCCGACATTCCGTACTAACACTTTTTGGCATTGTAAGGACCACTAGAATCTTCATTAATTTTAGTGCCTTTTCTCCTGAAAAGTAATTAAGGAATATTCCGTTCCTTCATAGACGTTGTTAGTAGCACATGTGCCATAAAGTCTCTACGTGTCAAATAAAGTGCTTTTAATTATTTAAAAGCAGGACTCAGCACGAGCTGAGTGAAATAACTCTAAACTATGTAGTACTCATCACAGACTCAGCTTTTCCTACTCTAAGTCATGAGTTTGTTTTCCTTAAACAAACTCAAGTCAGCTTTATTAATTAAAAGTCTACTTAGTACTCAATTAATTTCACTATTTTAGAAAGTTTTCTATTTCCAAAACTACTCATTACTGTGAAGTACTATTAATTTGGGTTCTACAGGTTGATGTTTATAATAAAAATAAAAGAATAGATGAAAATTGTAAATAAAAATATGACTAAAATTCCTTCGATAAAAGTATCTCGGCCTAGTTGTAATTGATCATTGGCATAAAAGATCGAGTTTATGACATAACAATCAATTGGCATAATCATGTAAGCATGATTAAAAATCTTTTAAGAAAGATGAGAATGATTTTAGATAAGGTAAATCAAATTCTTCGATTTAAAGATGCACTTGTAGTAAGCTGACAATGTTTAATCTCTAAAAAGCATTAAGTTTAAAGAACCAATGTTAATTCAATAAATTGTGTAAGTACAAAATATAGAATTAACTCAAATCAAATCACAAAAACTTTAAAAGAAATCGATTGTTACCAAACTTCAATCATGCAATGTAAGCATTACCAAAAAAACAACAATTTTCTATATTTATTAAAAAAGAATAAAATAACAATTTTCTATGTTTATTAAAAACAACAATTGATCAGATTGAAGATTTAAAAATAACTGTAAAAAGATAATACTAGTTGATTCGAGAATTCAAAGATGAGAAATTGTTAAGAACAAGCCTCACAATATGCAACTAGCCTTGATAATTACTTAATCGAAAGATGAAAATTAGTTGAACATAATGAAAGAAAAAAAAACTAAAATTAAAGAAAAAGAAGAAGAGTAGACGTTGGTCTAAAGAGACCAATACAAAGGATGTCAATGTTGGGATTTTAATCCCTTATTCATGCTTAAACTAATCTTAAAATAATTGGGAAATAAATCTCCTAATTAAGTTCACAAGCTAAACAAGTAATTTGAGTTTTCCTAAATAAGTAAAAGGAAAAGATAAAATGAAACATCTAGAAGTCTTTGTCACCAACTTGAAAATATTAGCCTTTAATTTCAATTTTACTCTAAAATCCCGAAATTGTCAGGCCGGGTCGTCACTACATAGTCTAGACTCCAGGTAAATTCTAGATTAGTTCCAAAATGCTTCCAAATGTCGTATTTTTCCTCATTTGTGACCAAATAAGTCCTAACACGTCTTTATCTCCTAAATAAGCACATTTTTTTTTATCACAAATTAGTAGTATACCATTTAAATGATCAATCAAAATAAAACTAAAATCTGCAAAAATATGTGTGTTATCACTAATGAAACGAGTTTTTATTCACAAAGGAAGGTTAAAAAAGTTTAATTTCATCCAAAAACATGATTCTCTTTCTCGGAGACAACCAAAATCACCATCCATGGACGTAATCCCAAAATATTCATCTCTTCTCCAAAGGCAATAAGCAGTAGATAGAGGACATAATATCTTAAAGGAACTAGTAACCGGCATCAAAGAATTTATGTTCAATTCATGTATGTTTGCAATGGCTGCGATATTTATGGAACATGTTCGAGTTTTGGGAGGAAAAAAAGGAGGAAGAAAAAGAAGAAAAATAAAAATAATGACTTTTCTTTTCTTTCTTTTCCTTTTACATGCTTCCTATGCTACCCAAACCAGGTCAATCTGGTTCTCTTTCTCCAACCATAATACACGCCCATCACTAGCTAAACCGGGTGGTCAGACTTTTGAAATTTTTTACTACACTATACCAATGTCTCGCAACCTGATGATTTTCTTTATTTAAAAAAAACCTAGATTGTTTTAATTAGTTCTTCCAATTGACCAATAAAATTCAATTCTTCACCAAGTAAATATTCAAAAATTTGAATTTCTTACTTTTCTACCACCATGTGAAAATTTTACAAATTTCACCTAAAAAGTATGATTTTTAGAGCACGTTTGGTTTCAGTTGTCTAATAATCTGATAGTAAGGGAATAACTTTATATATGTGTGTGTGTGTGTGTGTGTTGGATGACTCTTGTTGTAATGTGTAAAAGTCACATACACTATAAATATAAGTAAAACCTCTCATGTGCTATTGAGAGAAAGCCAAACCCTAACATGGTATCATAGCCATCCAAGGCATTATTGCCATCATACTCATCCTCGCCTTAAATCCAATTCTTTTTCTGATCTTGTCATCTACCTCACAGCCGTGTCTATGGCAAACAACTCCTTTTCATCCACTATCTCTTCTACTTCATCTAAAACTTCATCACCCACTTCTTTTACACCATCTACGAGCGACACTCTCCCAATCAAACTTGATTCAATAAACTATATTCTCTGGAAAACTATTAGCAAACTATGAATTTTTGAAATATGTTGACAAAACTCAGTCCCCTCTGTGACATTGCCAAATGATTTATCGAATCTCGACTACCACCTATGGAAACAAATGAACCAACATGTACTTAGCTGGGTATTTAACTCAATATTACCTTTCATTTTACCGTATATCATCGGAGTCATGTCAACCCATGAGGCTTGGATTAAATTGGAACAAACCTACGCCTCTAGCTATATGGCATGTGAACATAAATTGAAAACACAATTGTACTCTCTCAAAAGGGCACTTGTTAGACTGTTTTCGATTATATGCAACGTGGGAAGATGATTTCAGAATGCCTATTCTCCCTTCAATATCTCATTACTAATAATGATCTAGTTGATGCAAAAATTGACAAAATGAATGGCTTGGACAACCTATTTCGAGATTTTTGCCTCTCCCTCAAAGCTCGGATGCAATCAAGTTCATATGATAACTTTTTTGGTTTGTTTTTGAAAAAGGAGAAGTAACTAAATGCAGCACAAACCCTTTAGAGGACTTGAACTCAATCACGACACACATCATAATGCACCAATCCATTCCACCTCGAGCCGACATATTAATCGAGATGAGCTGCCTAACGAAGATGACTCAATATAAAAGGTGAAAGTTGATGATGCATACGCGATCATTCCACCTCGAGTCGACACATCAATTAAGACAAGCTCCCCAGTAGAGATGAGTTAACCCAAAAGGCAAAAGGTGATGATACATATGTAATCATTTCACCTCAAGTCAAGTCAGCAAATGATGTATATGTGATCGTGACGCACCATAGGAGACACATTGATACAATATCACAACACATGTTCATTCTTAATTAAAGGGGCAAAGATTTTTGTTTCCAATAAATATCAATTAAGTAATAAACATGTCGCTAGATGATAAGGTAAGTATTTCCTATCTCTACTGCTCTTCGTCACACAATCATTTTTAAAAATGTTTTTTCGCAAAGTGATTCCATGAGGGGCAGCCTGTGAGCATGAGATTTCCACTATCTCATGGAAAATGATGAAGTCTTTTAAACTTTCCTTTCGACACTTCCACAACCATGAGGGGGAATTTACAACATTTATGAGATAAATTCAAGTTGATTCAAGCTTTCAGAATATATTTGACACATTAAAAATACCCAGACACGTCCAAAAAGTACACAAGACATAAAAAAAAGGGGTCAAAAGGCACCAAATAGCCAAACTAAGCATGCCTTGGCTAGTGGGGGAAGCAAAAAATGGGCTTCCCCCCGAGCCAGGGGCGCTAGGGCCCATAGGGAGAGCTGGCAACCCCTCCATGAGGTCAGGAGAGCCTTCACCAGGAGAGCCAGGGGCGCTAGGGCCCATAGGGAGAGATGGCACCCCCAAGGGTGCCGAGGACCCTCTATGGTGGTTTTGATAGTTTTTAAAACTTTCAAAACCTCACTAACCCATGTCCAGCCACTAAACACTTGAAAATTAACTCGATTTGAGTAGTTTTCTGCTTAAAATTTTCTATATAAACCCCCTCTATTCACTCATTTAACACACATACACTTGAATTCTGATTTAAAACTTCCTTCTAAAAGAATACACTATAATTTCTTATGTTTTTGTGTTCTTGAGCCTTCGAAGCTTGAAAATCATCTTGAAGGAACCTCCGATGAAGTAATCAAACCCTCTCAAGATGGATTCCCATAGAGAAGGTAAGCACTTGAGTTTTTGAACTTTTATTTCAATTTAATTTTATTTAATTTTGCATTTTTTAACTTTCAAAAGAGGGAGCCTCCTCAACAAGGAAGGAGCCTTACCGAGACAGGGGTGCCCCCCTTCCCTCTAGAGGGAACCTCCCCGATGAATGAGAGCTTTACCAAGCTTTTGGGAGCCTCCATAACATTGTCTCAAGAACGCTACATCCTATTTATCACTTTTATCTATTTCTAATATTATTTTGATGTTCTAGTTTCCATATGGTCTAACACCTCCTTTGGAAAATCAAAGCAACGTTCACTCTGACGATGCTCCTAATCGCCATGCAATTGTTGTGGCTGCTGCAGTCGAGAAAGCGGTTGCTGCCGCGAATGTCGCTATTGAGACTGTCAAAATGATGAACAATTGGAGGTGCGATGTGAATCTTATAACAACATACAATTGAGGATTTCACCTTCGCTATAATTCAATCAGCTTTTTAAGGTTATCTGTTCTCTTTTTTATTAAAAAAATTCATTTGTTTTCCAGTAATTGAGAGGGGACAAATGGGGAACTAACTCCGATCCACAAATCTAACACTAGTGAATCTTCAATTTATAATTATGCATATTTATCTTGTTCACAAATATTTAATTTGAGAGAAATTAGACAGAATTTGGCCAAGAATATTACTGTCAAACTAAACTTTTTCTCGTGATAAAAAATGACAGATTTAGGCTTTTGTGGGTAGCACTATGATATCCTAAAGCTTGGATGGAAGAAAAACTCTGATTACAAGTTTTACACTCATAAATGAAAATCCAACCTTGAATTAACGAGTCAAAGGGTTACAAGCCAAGAGCGATTTGCATGAATTAGATAAATTGGAATTGGGATTGGGATTTCCCCAATCGGATTAGTAGGAAGCTAAGTTTTTATCGGAGTAAGAGGGGAGAAGTGTTTTCCCAACATGCCCCTTGCCATATCAGCAAAATTGACGGTGTTAGTGAAAAAATCTTGTTTTGCTAAAGATTTGAAACATTAATCTCACTTTTAAAACCAAAAATCATGAGGATCTCTTTTGAAAACGAGTAAAACCTCCGAGTTTAAAATTTTACCCTTTTTAATATATACATTTTTTATGAATATTTCAGTAATTTTAAACCTTCTCTACTTTAAAAAAAGGGTAAAGTTCAAAAACCTCTCCCGTGATTTCGCTATTTTTCGAAATAGTCTCTATCGAATTTTTTTTCAAAAGCATGCTTGTGTTTATGAACGTGATCAAAAGACTACTTTTTTCATGATTCCGTCAAAAATTATGACGTGGCAAAGGGGTAATTTTGGTAAACCAAGGATTAGCCACTTTAAAAGTCAAAAAAATATCAGGTCACTTCTTCTTCTTCTTCCCTAAATTTATGAACCCTAAACCACTTGTAAACATCATCTTCCTAAAACAATTCCAATTCATCTCATCTTTGCTTGAAATTGGTTGAAATTTAGGACTACTTAGCAAAATTGAACTAGAGATTGAATGTGGCTTAAAATTTTGGCAAGAAAGTAGCAATTAGCTTTCAGTCCTATGGAATTTCCCATATGACAATAGCAAAATCCTTTGTGCCTCATTTAGGCTGACGAGAGAAGTCCCCTCCATCAAATAGAGGTATAGGCTAGGACAATTCAACTGATTATGAATTTTGACCCTAATTTCTTCAAGGATTCTCTATGCCTTCAAATTTGCGGATAATACATTTAGAGATTTAAATTAAAATTGAAAACCCCAATTCCCATTATTTAGTCCATTTTCCCCTTAGTGATTCCTTTGGCAAAACCAAATCTCATTCCTCCAGATGAAGCTCGAGAGGAGCATGTTTTTTTACTCGATAATTAATAGTGGCTTGGTTTCCTCCAACAAGTCTGTATTTTGTTCGAACAAAGGTTGCGGTAGCAGGGGGCTTTGACGACAACGCTGATGAGGGAAAGGAGAAGGAGAAGGAATGTGGCCTGAAGCTTTCTTTGAAGCATTAATGGCTTCTTCGTCCGTAATTTTTTGGTCAATATATGATTGAAAGCCAAAAGGAGATTGATAATTTTTTACCCTTCATCTTCATAGGATTGAAAGCCGATTGGTAATTTCAATTTTGGCAAGAAAGTAGCAATCGACTTTCTATTTTTTGGCCCCTTTGAAGTAATTTTTGAACATATGTTTGACTAAAAATTTGGATGATTGAGATGATGCCATGTCATGCATATAAGGAGATATGATTTTTTCCTGAAATACCCCTTGCTGTTTAATAGAGTCATGGAAAAAGTAGTCTTTTGATATCGTTCATAAACACAAACATGTTTTTGGAAAAAAAAAATTCCACAGAGACTATTTCAAACCCTTATAAAAATCACCACTTCTTCCTGAATACAATAACACTATTAACACATCATCCTTTTTAAGTTTACCTCAAAATAATCTCTTGAAACTTAATAATTTAAGTTGCTTTAATTAAATAAAAATCTATTTAATTTTGTTTGGTAAGGTTGAGTTCATGGGTAATCCTAAAATCAGCTTGGATTTTCCTAAAATCAGCCCGACTTTTACTATTTTATCCTCTTATGAAAATTGAATCTTTTCCCTTTCAACTTTTCATTTTCTCTCTCAACTTTTCATCTTCTTCCTCAAGCTCTCAACTTCTTTGAAATTTTCCACTTCCAAGACATTCAAATCTCAATCTTTCTACAAAATCAACACAAAAATCATTTAAGAACAACATACGATGAAGGTAGATCCATCAATTTGATATCGGGTATGCTTTTATTTCGTAAAATTCTATGAAAAATGAACTTAGAACCCTACTTCTCAAAATCTCACTTCCAAACATCCCAAACCTTAATCTTTCAATAAAAATCAATACTAAAATCATGTGAAAGCAACATAGTAAGAAAGAAAAACCACAAATCATTCTCGGTTAAGGTTTTATTTCGCAAATTACATGAAAAAATATCGTTTGACAGAATAATGCGACGAAATCTATAAGAGCGATCACTGTGTGTTTTTCATTTTATAATAAATTCACAAATTGCAAGATAACCTCATTTTAACTTATTTACAACTAGAATTGCTTACAATATAAACACATATCTCTCCAAGCTAGTGTAAATATGTGAATACAATTAGTAGACAGGTTGTGACAGAAGGAATTAACCATTTTGTTAGTTGACAGGTTGTGACAGATGGAATCAACCATTTTATGGTACTTGTTGTATGTGAATGAGAACTGATTTACTTTCATTGTTAGTCACTATATTGCAAGATAATCTCATTTTAACTTATTTCCAACCAGAAATGATTACCATTTAAACACATATCACTCCAAGATAGTGTAAATATGTGAATACAATTAGTTGATATGTTGTGACAGATGGAATTGACCATTTTGTGGTACATGTATGTGAATGAGAATCGATTTTACTTTCATTGGTAGTCACTATATTGTAAGATAACCTCATTTCAACTTATTCCAAACTAGAAATTACTACCATTTAAACACATATCACTCAAAGATGGTGTAAATATGCGAACACGATTAATTAACATATTAGGACATACAAAATCAATCATTTTGTTGTACTCGTATGCCAATTAAAACTTATTTTACTTTCATTGGTAGTCACTATACTAAAAGATTACCCCACTTGAACTTATTCTCAACTAGAATTGACTATCATTTAAACACACATCACTCTAAGTTGGTGTAAATATGCTAACACAATCATTTAACAAGTTGTGACAGACAGAATCAACTATTTTGTCATACTTGTATGTGAATGGGAACTTGTATAATTTTCTTAAATTACTTTATTTCAAACTAATAGATGTTATCTTTAATTTTATTGTGTTTGTATTGCATAAATTACAATTAAGTTAGTGAATTTAATATCACAATGAAAAAAATACCTATTATCACTTTTGTAGATCTTTGTCGCTTCTGTAGATCTGTGTCGCATTGATTTACTGAAGCGACTTAGATCTACAAAAGCGATAAATGTGTATTTTTTTCATTTTGATAATAAATTCACTAACTTAATTGTAATTTATGCAACACAAACACAATAAAACTAAAGATAACATCTATTAATTTGAAATAAAGTATTTTAAGAAAATTATACAAGTTTCCATTCTCATACAAATACCATAAAATGGTTGATTTTGTATGTCACAGTATGTTAAATGATTGTGTTTGCATATTTACACAATCTTTAAGTGATATGTGTTTAAATGGTATCAATTTCTAGTTGGGAATAAGATGAAATGATGTTATCTTGCAATATAGTGACTACCAATGAAAATAAAATCGAGTTTCATTCACATACAAGTACCACAAAATGCTTGATTCTGTCTGTTATAATCTATCAACTAATTGTATTCACATATTTACACTAACTTGGAGCGATATGTGTTTAAATGGTAATTATTTTTTGTTAGAAATAAATTAAAATGAGGCTATCCTACAATATAGTGACTAACAATGAAAGTAAAATCGGTTCTCATACACATACAACAAGTACCACAAAATGGTTGATTCCGTCTGTTACAACCTGTCAACTAATTGTATTCACATATTTACACTATCTTGGAGTGATATGTGTTTAAATGGTAGTCAATTCTAGTTGAGAATAAGTTCAAATGGGGTTATCTTGTAGTATAGTGATTACCAATGAAAGTAAAATAAGTTTTCATTCACATACATATACCATAAAATGGTTGATTTTGTATGTCACAATATGTTAACTAATTTTGTTCACATATGTACACCATCTTTGAGTGATATGTGTTTAAATGGTAGTAATTTCTAGTTGGGAATAAGTTGAAATGAGGTTATCTTGCAATATAGTGACTACCAATGAAAGTAAAATCGATTCTCATTCACATACAAGTACCACAAAATGGTTGATTTCATCTATTACAACTTGTCAACTAATTATATTCACATATTTACATTAGCTTGGAGTGATATGTGTTTAAATATTAATCATTTCTGGCTGGAAATAAGTTAAAATGAGGTTATCTAGCAATATAGTGACTAACAATGAAAGTAAAATCGGTTTCTATTCACAAAGTACGGTTGATTCCATCTATCACAACCTGTCAACTAACAAAATGATTGATTTCGTCTGTCATAATAACCTGTCAACTGATTGTATTCACATATTTACAATAGCTTGGATTGATATATGTTTAAATGGTAATAATTTCTAGTTGGTTTAAGTTAAAATGAGGTTATCTTGTAATTTGTGAATTTATTATATAATGAAAAACATACAGTGGTCGCTCTTGTAGATTTCGTCCCATTATTCTGTCAAACAATGTCTTTTTCATGTAATTTGCGAAATAAAACCTTAACCAAGAACGATTTGTGGTTTTCCTTTCTTACTATGTTGCTTTCACATTATTTTAATGTTGATTTTGTTGAAAGATTAAGGTTTGGGATGTTTGGAAGTAAGATTTTGAGAATTAGGGTTCTAAGTTCGTTTTTCATAGAATTTTACAAAATAAAAATTTACCCGATATTAAATTGATAAGTTTTCCTTCATTATATGTTGCTCTTGAATGATTTTTGTGTTGATTTTGTTGAAATATTGAGATTTGAATGGCTTGGAAATTAAGATTTTTGAAAGAAGTTGAAAGCTTGGAAAAAGATGAAAAGTTGAGAGAAAAAATGAAAGGTTGAAAGAGAAAAAATTTAATTTTTATAGAAGGGCAAAATTATTAAAAAAAAAAAAAAAAGAAAAGATTGAACGGTTTTTACCAAGAGCCGATTTTTAAAAACTCATTTCATTATTTCTCAAGGTTCAAACATACGTGGGCCCACCGAGTTGTTATTTATTCCTAACCCAATAGGACTGAATTAGATTTTTTTTGGGTAAACACTGAATCAGAGTTTTCAATTTTTCGCGGTTGAGTGCAGCGGAGCAATGGCGGATCGGACCAGACTTCTAACTTACGCTTACATCCTGCTTTATATCGCTTTGTCTAGCGGCCAGATCTTCTTTAACAAGGTCAACATTTCTTCGCTCGTTCTGTTTTCTTTGTTTCGTTCATTTTTTCTTTTGTTATTTTACAGTTTTTGTCATTTGAATTAGAAGTAATTTCAATTCTTTCAACTATATTGTTGTATTAGCTGCTCCTAAACATCTAACTGGTTGAATGTGCGACAAATGTTTGAACATTAGCGTATTTCGTCTTAATTCAACAGTATTGCTTTTGTATTCCTAATTATGACACTTATATTCAATGAGCATTTTCACCTCTCTGAGCATGAGTATTTGAATATGTTTCTAGTTTTCAGCTAACATGTGGCCCAACCTTCAGTGACGGTGCATCTAACTTCTGAGAGATTGTTCTAATTTTATAATTTGGGAAAATAATCTATAGTTAGGGTTTTGTTATATTTCATTTGTCAAATTTAGAATTTGTTCCAATACTGTATCTGGCTTAATGGCAGTGATCGGATTTGAATAGTGAACAATGGCCTCCCTTGTGTAATGAAGTGACTATAATTATTATAATTTTCAACCTTCTACTAACCCGATTGCTTTGGAGCAGAAGGGAATTTGTAACATCACATTACTGGTCAAATACAGAATTGCAATTGGTGTAGAACATATTCAAACATCAATCGATTTGAATGGAGATAATTGTGGTCAATCAGAAATGAAATACTTTTGATTATAGTTTTTTAGCTCACATTTTCTTAGTTGAGCAGTGCCTCGGTATATGGTTTGTTGTCCGTAAATCGTAATGCATGCTTTCGTTTTGTATTTATTAACTGTAATATCATATGATATTTTTCTTGGCTTTTAATTTATTTAATTTGTGGAATTATCTATACAATTATCACTACTATATAAAATGTTCATCTACTTAGTTAAAGTTTTCTTTTGATATTATTTTTTACTGCAGTGGGTTCTGTCTTCTAAGGAGATTAATTTCCCTTATCCTCTTGGCTTGACTCTTCTTCACATGGTCTTCTCTTCTGTTTTGTGTTTTGTACTAACCAAAGTTTTCAAGGTTTTAAAAGTTGAGGACGGAATGACTCTAGAAATGTAAGTATAATTAGTTTCTATATGCATACAATCTATTCGGATCGTGATGATATAAGCATTGATCATTTACCCACACTGATGATGTTCATATAGATATACAACATCAGTTATTCCAATAGGTGCTACATTTGCAATGACGCTTTGGCTAGGAAACACAGCCTACCTCTATATTTCTGTGGCTTTTGCACAAATGCTGAAAGCTATTAGTAAGTGTTCATCATGACTTTTTTCCCATGAACTTTCTTTCTTTGCTTCTTCAGATCTCAAGTAATGCTTCTTTTCTTCTTTTCCTGTCCGGTGGGAATTACATAAGATGATATAAAAGTTGACAAGCAATACAGATCTTGCTTGTCAATTTTTTTAACTTTCAACAACTGCTGTACTTGGAGAATGTAGGATGTGGAGATGGGCACTACTTGTTTTTTTTCTTTTTCCTAATGTAGAATATGGGGATGGGCAGATCTGATATTGACTTAATGCTTTTATTGAGATGTGCAGTGCCAGTAGCTGTTTTTATTCTTGGAGTAGCTGCTGGGCTTGAGATGATGAGCTGCAAAATGCTGTTGATTATGTCAGTGATCAGCGTTGGTGTACTTGTTGCTTCTTATGGAGAGATTAATATCAGTTGGATTGGAGTTGTGTATCAGATGGGTGGGGTTGTTGGAGAGGCCTTAAGACTTATTTTCATGGAGATTCTTGTGAAAAGAAAGGGTCTGAAATTGAATCCCATATCTGTTATGTATTATGTTAGTCCCTGCAGGCATGTATTATGCTTCTCTTTAACTTGTTTAGCTTCAATATCAATTTTTATGACGCTTAATGCATCAATCACCCCTGGACTTGTCCAAAAAGGTCAGTTGCCACCCTGAACTTTCAAACATACCAAATACCCCCCTGAACTTCCAAAAAATTTTTTGTGGGGGGGGGGGGGGGGCTGATGTGATTTAAATAAGTTCAGGGGTGTATTTGACACATTTTAATGTACAGGTTGACAAGTGACTATTTTGGACAAGTTCAGGGGATGATCATTAGACATTTTTAGAATCAGTTATTTTCTATTTCTTTACAAGTCCATAAAATGCCTTTGTGTCTGTTGGCTTTTCTTGCAGTGCTGTTTGTTTGTTTATTCCTTGGATCTTTCTTGAGAAACCAAAAATGGATGCACATTCATGGAACTTTCAACCTCTTGTATTGACACTCAACTCTCTCTGTACTTTCACACTAAACCTGTCAGTTTTCCTTGTGATCTCACATACAAGTGCATTGACTATACGTGTGGCTGGAGTTGTCAAGGATTGGGTTGTTGTGTTGCTTTCTGCACTTCTTTTTGCTGATACAAAACTCACAATCATAAACCTCTTTGGTTATGGCATTGGTGAGTCTTTAAACAATAGCTCTCTCATATGATTTCTTTTGTGTCTTTGTAGCGACATCATTTTCCAGAGTAGGAAATTGTGTTTCGTGCTCAATTTTTCTGCCAACTCCCTGCCAGTGTATTGGCTGTGGTCAGACAATTTTCTTTGATAAACAAATCGACTTTGTTTATGAAACCTAGGTTTTTGCTAAATATGTGCTTCACTAGTCTAAACAAATAGCTGAAGCAACTTTGTCACTGTTGAGTACGCCAAAACTTAAGTTTATATGATTGGTTGTCTAATCATTAGATTGCCTAAAGCAGACAAAGGACCAGTTTGGGATTGCTTTGCCAAACTGCTATCCTGAAAAGCTTCATTTTCAAGCTTTTTTAGACTGCTATCTGTAAAAGCTCCGGAAATGAATAGAAAGCACACTAAAAAAAATTAGTATCAAGAGTCAAAATTTTTTGTCCAATGCAAAAATATGTTCTTCCATGAAAAGTTTGTGAGTGACGCTTTTCAAGATAGCAGCTGTGATCACAATCTCAAACATACCCAAAATATAGTCCGGTTTTCTCTTTCTGCAGTGTTCCAATAGTGGGAACATTTTTGAGGTTGAAAAACTTTAATATCTCGTTCTCACCCATGGCATCCATCCATGGTTGGATGTGAAGAACGGGAAAAGAACATTATCTGAAGCAAGTGATGGCTGAAATTGCACGAGTTCAGAAATGACTATTCTTTTTAAATTGGTGTGCAGCGATTGCTGGCGTTGCTGCATATAATAATCACAAATTGAACAAGGAAGCTTCTCGAGCTGTTTCAGAGGAATCACATCCGTTGGAATCTGTGCCATTGACTTCGTCGAATTCCAACGGTTGAGATGTATCTTCTAAAATTAGACAGGTACGAATGCATATAAAATATTCATTGTGTTATTTCGAATTGCTACGAATTGCTAATCATTGTTTCTTTTGTTTTGAAACAAAACTAGGCATAATTATTCAGTTAGCACTCACTTATATCAGTCAAAGCGGATGTGAGGATATGAGCTGAAACAAATCCATATGATGGATGATATCAGAAGCCACAGAATTTGACATGATACAATGATAAGAAAAATTTCCGTGAGTTTTGAAATGATTACAGTTTATTTTACGAAATTGATTTGCTTTTGGTAATTGCAATTTGTTACATGTGGAGGGAAGTCAGACGGGGCAGAATTTCTCTGGTACAATTGTATCTGAATTGTAAATGAGGTGTATCAAGTGATCCACTTCACACAAAACACTTTAAAAATACACTTTTGATACAAATTTAAATGCCATATATCCCAAAAACAAATGTATTCGAATTGTATCATGTGGTGCACTTCACATGATACATATCATACAATTTGTGTATGTGATACACTTCAAAATACGACGGTATCTATTGATCAAGAAAAGAAATACAATAGCATGTTGATTGTATTTGAAATGTATCATGTGATGCACTTGCCAAAAAATTAATTTTGGTTACATGCATCATTACCTCTTCCACTTTTGCCATTTTCACTTAGTGCCTCATGATATTTAAAAAGGATCTTGTAACTCTCTCATCTTTTAAAAAATGGATCTTAGAGTTTCCTAAACGTCATGTGTTAACTTATGATTAATATGGCTTTTCAAAAATACCATTTTTCCTAACTCTTTGTTTTTAATTAAAAGTTGACATGTGGCATTCAAGGAGTAAAGTGATACATTTTTTGAAAGTTGAAGGAGTTATAAGATTAATTTTCAAAAAATGAGGGAGCTACGAGGTTCTTTTCAAAGATGGTAGGTGGAAGTAGTAAAGGTGAGGGCCATGCATTTGACATTTTTAATTTATATAATATTATGCGCCTCTCATGATACAACTCATATGATCTTTAGAGATTAGATGAGGTATGTATACATGTACACATCAATATATAAGTTGTATATCAAGTGTATAATGTGATAAGCTTCACATTACACACTTTAGATACAAGTGGGTACACATTAAATACAATTGTATCCGAATGTATTTTAGGTGAATTATGTGATACACTTTAGATACAATTAAGTATTACAACTCAAAACCAATAGTGATTGAATTATATCATACAATACACTTCTGATAAAACTCTAATTACAAGTTCATATTTTATACACCTTAAAAACAATTTTACCTAAAATGATTGTGAATTGTAGCATATAACACTCTTTATGTACACTTTAGATACTAGGTGTATATGTGATACACCTCAAAATGCAATTTTGTCTAGTGAGCACTTTACTTGGTACACCTTAGATACAAGTATATATTTGATACACCTCCAAAACAATTGTACTTGAATTGTAAATAAATTCTATAATGAGATACTTCATTCACATGATACACATTTCTATCTCAAGTGCATCTTAAGTGTATCATGTGATGATTTTTGTACCCTAATTCTATGAAAGTTGCGTAGAAAAAAAATTAAGGACAATTTATATAATTAGTATGTTTCCAACAATTCATTTGAAAGTTTTACTTTCTAAACTATTATTATTTACATTTTTACATTTCTTTTTTTAAAAAAAAATATAATTTCTTATTTTTTATTTATCTCACAAACCGTTTATTTTTTCAACATGCCGCTTTAGAATATTTTCTTCGTCTTTATGTTTTCCTTCAAAATAAAATCCATGATGCTATATTTTTCCTTAACTTTTTTTACTGATACATATTTATTTTATAATTTTTTTATAGTTGTCACATTGTTAAAACACACACTTAATTAAATAAAAATAAATATAACACAACTATATCAATTTGATATATTACAAGTAAACTATAGAAAAAATATAACATAAGTACATCAATTTGAATTAACTATAAGATCAATATAAAATGCGATTTTGTTATATTGAATATATCTATAAGTAAACTATATGGTAACTATAAGATAACTATAAAATGCGATTTTGTTATATAAAAAATAAATTGAAATACAAAAAATAAATAAAAACACATAAATATAACATGTTTACATTAATTATAAATACTATAAATAAAGTATAATAAAATCATGGTAAAAAAAATACCAAAAATTACGTTGTTTTGAAATAACTATAAGAAAACTATAAAATTCGACGAATTTATCACAAGATGGTGGAAATGTAAATTCAAAACCTTGACAATACACTTTTGACAATTAAATTAAGTAATAGACAAAAAAAAGTAATTATTTTTACTAAACATTGTATTTTTGTGTATTTCCAAAAAAACCAGAATATTAGTATTTTGAATCTTTTAGGCTAAATCGTTTTAATATTTTAGTTCTAGGAGCTTACTTGCAATTTTTTAAAAAGTTTTGAGCTATCTATTTTTGTTTGTGAATTTTAACCCTAGAATCAAATCCTATTTAAAGGCTTATGACTTGGCTAATAAATTTTTATTTGAAAAGGTAAAGGGAGAGAGGGAAAAGAGCACGGAGTGTACAAGGTTAAGATGGTTTCAACGCTGATAAGGTTCTCAGGATCAAACTCTTAGGGTTAATGAACCATACCACACATACGGCCAAGGCACATACCCAAACCTGCATCTCAAGATGAGAATCACGATGTTCTGTTACATGATAGAAGCATACTTGGGTTCGAAAATAAATCTCACAGTACAAAAGTAATCGGCCTCTTCTTACATTTAAAAACCAACAAATATGAATGCTCGCAGCTAAGAAGTCAACAGCCTTCGTCCTTCTTTCGAAAACAAACAAATTACTGATATTCCATAAACCTCAAGCGATGATAAATCATAAGAATGTTCCAAATTCATGGCATTGCCCCCGCTTTAAAAAAAGTTTGCCTAATATAAAGAAACTCCGAAACTGTAGGAGGCATTAAAAAACTAATTCCCAACCATTTGAAAGCAGCCCACCATACGTAATTGCTATTGCTATGAGGATAAAAATAATCATATGATATATTGTTTCAGTTAGTGGGAAAAATGGACACTTCATCAAGTATGGAACTGCAACCTCTATGAAACATAAACTACTTCGTCCTAACTGCCTCGTGAAACAAAAGCCAGCCAAAGAAACACACTTTCGGTATAATACACGCATTTCAAACAAGTTGGATCCAGCAGCAAACTGTTGTCATATAAAACCCTTTGCAAAAAGACGAGGCTGAATAAATATTATTGCTGTCAAGATCCCATAAAGATGTATCATTTTCAGCTTGAAAAGTCGGTTGTGCATTGCCCGAGAGGAAGAGAGAAGGGCAAGAAATGGCGATCCAATTTTGTAGTTCCGCACAACGCTCTTGCAAATTGAATCTCAATATGCGCTTCCAAAATGGTCGACCAATAATGTTGCTAGCAAAACAAAAATTACAGCCTGGTTGAATATTAGCTCTTTTCATGTTACAAGCTACATAAAGATCTCCAAACAAGGAATTAAGGGGCTAATTTTAAGTCCAATTGTCCATCCAAAATGAAGATGAAATTCCACTACCAATTTTCACACGACTGTTTGCAATAAAGAGCTCCCAAAATTGTTTTTCCGGAAAGAAACAAGTGAACACGTACAACCAATAGGGAGATAACTTCCTAGGCTCAGAATTTACGACATCAAACCAAGTGCAAAAACCATGTCATCTAACACAATACATTAACAAAAGTGAATTATGATCAGTCGCACGAAGCTTCCAAAATCATTTCAACAAAAGACTAGAATTAATAAACTAGAAATCTCTAATAAAAAGACCCCTTAAATTATTTGGTAAATTAATTGTTGCCCATCAAACTTTGCATAGACCACTAATATTTGAGTTCCCCCACCATAAAAAAATTCTGCATCATCCAGACTAATTTATCATTAATAGCCACAAGCAACTTTAAAAGAGATAATAAGTAAATCAGAAGAAATGAAAGAACTGACTTGATTAGCACCACATGACCTGCATATGAGACACAATTCCCTTTTCCAATTAGCCAGGAGACTTCTGAATTGTGCAATAAACGAATCCCAATCAATATTATTCGGCCATTTAACGCAAAGTGGCATCCCAAGATAATTAATGGGGAAGCTCCTAGTTTTATAAACCCACTGCAACGACACAATTGTTCAAAATTTCATTCATAGCGTTAGTTCCCATCAACAAGCTCTTGTGATAATCAATCTTTAAATCTGAAATCAGTTCAAAGAAATGTAAAATCCTGACAAAGTTTGGAATGATAGACTCATCTGTAGACAAGAAGCATATTGTATTGTCCGCCAATTGAAGTAGGGAAATATCAAGAAGGGAGTCATCTAAAAAAATCCCGGAAGTAATCCTTCTTAAAACACTCAAATCAATTAGCCGTTTCAACCCCCCTCAATAGCCAGAATAAAAATAAACCACGATAAAGGGTCCCCCTATTTCACCCTTTGCGCAATTTTATTGGAACAGAGGGACACCCGTTAATAAGGATGGAGGTGGTTGAATGATTCTGACAATTACATAACCATGAGGTCCAATTTCTGTCAAATCCATATGTTGAAGAGTGAAGTCAATATAAGAACACAACATGTTGTCGACAGCTCTGTGGAAGTCAAGTTTAAGAACCAAACAAGATTTCCTACTAGAATGTATGCCGTGAACAATCTCTGAAGCAAGAAAGGAACATTCGTGGATGTTTCTCCCCTTTACAGAAGCAAACTGACAATTTGAAATTATTTCCGGGAGGACATGTTGAAGACGAAGAGACAAAAGCTTGGCTAATTTTTTTGTAACCTCCATTGATCAAAGCTATCGGTATGAAATTATGTAAAGAGCAAGAACCTGACACTTTTGGAATTAATATAGTAAAGAAAGTCTTGGTAGAATCAGGTAGTTCAAAAGTTGCATGAAACTGATTGAATAGTTGCATGAGTAATGTTTTCAAATTTTCCCAAAAATGCTTATAGAAGAAAAAATTAAACCCTGCCCGTTCGGAATCCTTATTCTCATTACATGAACTTATTGCTTTACAAACTCCACCTTCCGTAAAAGGTGTGATCACCCGTGTATTGTGTTTCGCACTCACCAAATCAAATGGAACTCGTCAAAGTGAAAACACAATCGCGGGAGTGTCCGAAAATAAATTCTCATAGTAGGACCTAATAGCAGAGACACATCATCATTGATCAATGTTCCATTATGTTCGATTAGGGTGATACGATTTGTTTTGAATTGACTAGAAGCAATCCGATGGAAAAAAGAAGTGTTATCGTCACCAAAAGAAGTGTTATCGTCACCAAAAGAAGCGTCCAATTAACTTTAGATTGCTAATATCTTTTTTCTCAATGCTTCAACAGTGTTGCCCTAAAGTTGAACGTGTTAGAAATTATGTGAGCCATAGAGGCAATTAGGGAGATATTTCTTTATTAGTCATTAATGTACAAACAGTTTTGGATTATTGTTTATCAATAATATGACACCTTTGTTATATATCGATAATTCTTTCTTATTATGTAACTCGCTAATATTATATATGTGCTTTTATGTATGTATATATATTCGTTGATATAAGAAGATAAAGTTTGTAACTATTTAATAGCGTGAAAGTGCAAGGACATAGTGGGAGCTATGTGGAGTGAGAAAATCACAAACGTGTAATTATGAAAAGTATATATATCCCTAGTCATAGTTTCATTGAGACTGGACATCAATAAAGGGGATAGACTAGCATGTGCAGGCTTACTCCTTGGATTGAATCCAAGCAGTAGATCTCACAAGCTAAAGGTGGTACATTGAGTTAACACATGAATGTATCGGGTAATGCATTGGAGACCACTTTAAGATAGACACAAGGAAATAACTATATCCATGTGTTGGTGTCAAGTCTTATTGCGATGGCAGTACGAGTATCCTTAGACCTGATATACTAATTACCTTATGCGGAAGTTGCTATACTTTGTGTCATACTTACACATACCTTGGTGATCAAGATAATACGGGTAATTATGGGTATAGTGATGATCGTTCGTTGGTAAGTTGAGTAGTCAAGATGAGATTCATCACTCTTGATATAGTGATAAGCGGTTGTACCTTAAGGCCTCTTGTTGAAGTGACACACTCATAAACCTCTGATCAGAGTATGAGATTGATAGAACGGGTTTCTAGTCAATCTTCGTACATAAAGGTGAGTGGTGTTCATCGTGAATAAGTCTAATTCCGGGATAGCTACGGCTATTACATGAGCTAACACTTTATCCAAGCTCAATAAATTGGATGGTACTTAACATGATGGAAGGAGTGTATTGTATTGGTTATTATTGTAGAGTTAGATCAAGTCACATGCACATGATGTTCTAAGTATCGAGGGATCATATGCCTTTGCTAGAAAGCCCATTTGATCGACTAGAGTTATGGCTTCCATATTTGTCTAGAACACTAAACCGAAAGGTTCCTAGATGAGAAGCCAAGTTTAGGTTAACCTATAGTGGCTCTATACTTCGGGATCCTATGACGTCACACACATTAGGTCTTCATCGGACTTGTTAATCCTAAACAACTTAATATAACAGTAGAGGGGAATGAATGTAGTTATTCATTTCTTTTTGTGATTTATAAAATTCTTTAACCAAGTTAGGTTTTTAGATGCATGTTGAGTTTATCATGCTGAGTTGGGTCTAAAAACTATAAACTGCTAAGCTTTGGTAGCACAATTTATCTTCAATCTCTTGTTGAGTACTCTACTTAGCTAGGATTGGTTTTTCGAGCAAAACGAATAAAATAGAAAGAATGATGAATGAGATAAGATGCAATAAAGGTAGATAAATAGGTTAAAACTTTTACACCTAAGGTTTATTCTGGTTTGGCCCCTAGCCTACCTCCAGTCCCCGGATTCCTTTCCGAGCTTTAATCCATTAGTGATTCTTTCTTTCCTTAGGCGGAGAAGCGTTTACAGCGGGTAGAAAAGATTATAGAAAGTACCTTCCTTTCTAACTACCTCTCAAACTCAATTTAGGTACCTTTCCTAAACTGACACTCAGATTTATCAAAGAAAATACGAACAGAGGAGTTCAACTTATAAAATTGTTGAATCTTTTACAATGTTAAATCTAAAGTGCTATTCTCTCTATTACAAACAGATTTAGACAGTATGTGTTTGCTGATTACTTGATTTGTAATTGTTGAAAGTTGGGAGTATTTGAACAGAGATTCAGCTTTTAGGGAAATTCGAGGTGATTCACCAAGTTTGAATGTCTGCTTCGGTCTTCTATTTATAGATGACGGTTTTGGAATTAGCCATTGCAAACTTCTCATCCTGACAGTTCTACAATATCTCTTCTCTTCAAATCTTTAGAATTTTCCCGTTAGAGATAAATTCTAGGATGTTTAGAGATAGAGATTTTGAATGTTGACGCGCAAGATTAATCCATGAATCTAATCCGTCAAAAACTCATTTCCTTTAAGCATTCTAGTCTGGTAGAGAGGCGCGCGAATCACAATGCGGAATTATTTGAATAGTTGACTTTGCTGACATTGCAGAGTTGCGTGGAAACACTAAGAAGCGTCGCATGTTAGAGGATTCCTTTTTCCTTGGACTTTAGTGAGGAATCTCCAACATTTCATACTGACACCTTTTATTTGTGAGGACCGCTAGAATATCTTCTTTAATTTCAGCAACTGTGAGCGGACGACACAGAATGCAATGGGTTGAGAGCACGCTAAGATGAGTGGCGCAGTCCACTGGCTATTTTTGTGAAAAATAAATTATAGGGTCGGGGACCCTAAAGGTTTGAAAGAGAAAGCGAAAAGGATTTAGATCATCACAACCCGAATCCGCCGTCTCTTGGTTAGAGTCACCACTTGGATTAGCTTTTCCAGGAAATAAAGTCCTGTGAGGCTTAATGTCCGAGGGACGGCCCACTAAGACACGGAGATTCAGGTTCGGGATAAGTTTCTTACTTCTTATTGTATCACATTATATTAAATTTATAGAAAAACACTTTTCTTAATTATGCATATTCAAACTTATGTCAATTTCATGTTTATGGTATGATTTATCGCGCATGCGGAAAAAAATAAATACATACATAGTGCAGTAAATAAATGCGGAAAAGTAAAAATTAATAAATTACAAAACCTCGGGGGATGCAAGTGCCCGTCTACTCTATTAATTACATTTCCGTAAAAATATTTGCAATACCCGAAGGAAAATAAAATCCTAGGCATACATCTTACCTAATCTACCTACATCCACAAAGGTTAGCACAGGGTATAACACAACATGAATATTTACACGTATGTTCAATTTGATTTTGACGAGGCCCGTGTGGCCTAATTAAAATATCGACGATTGAAAATTTCTTATTTAGAAATAAAACAGTTCATTTTATTAACACATATGTTGTTCATTTTTAATTAATGAAAATGACCGCATGAAAAAAATGTGAGGTTTGTTATCAGGGAATAATTTTTATTCCCTTCGTGGGGGTATTTTAACATGTACATTTGGGAATTTTCACGATTAAATAAATAATTGAATAAAAGGATTGTATAATAAAATAATTAAATTAAATCGTAGGTCTGAATTAAGAAAAAAAATATAAAACACAGGAAAAAGCAACTCTAGGGATTCAGATGCTTACCCTTTTGTAGCGAATCCACGTTGGTAAATCCGCTTGATTTTCGAGAGTGCTCCTCATTCTTTTTGGTTTGATTTTTGCGTGAAAATATATTATTTTTACCCTAAAAAATATTCAGATTTGGACTCTAAATTTGTATTAGTTCTGAAAATATCTGAGGATTTTTGTCGATAAAAGATGAAAGAAAATTGTGTTGGTCCTTAGACAACTTGAAAACAACCGCAGAGGGGGGTGAATGCGAATCTTGGTTACTTTTTAAGATTTATAAAATTTTTTTTAACCAAGTTAAGTTTTTATATGCGTGTTGGTTTGGTATAAAAATTTATAAACTACTTAGCTTTGCTGTTACAGTTTATCTACAATCTCTTGCTGAGTACTCGACTCAGCTGGGATTGGTTTTTCAAGCAAAAACACTTAATAGAGATCAAATGATGAATGAGCTGAACATGGTAAAAGCTAAAAGAGAAAGTTTAGAACTTCAACACCTAAATTTTATCCTAGTTCGACCCCGAGCCTACCTCCAGTCCTCGAATACCTTCTCCAAGCTTTAATCCACTAGTGTTCGTTCTTACTTAGGCGGAGTAGCCTCTATAGCGGGTAGACACAGTTTCATAGAAAGTAATCAGTTTGGGTACCCTTCCCAAACTGACACTCAGATTTTAATAGAAAATACGAACTAAATTCAACTTATAAAATGTTGAATCCTTACAATGTTAAATCTAAGTATTTCTCTCTATTATAAACAGATTTGAAATAGTTGTTTGCTAATTGCTTGAATTTGGAATTTCTTGAAGCTGGGAGTAATTTTGTAGAGTTTCAGCTCTAAAAGAAATTCGAGATGATTCACCACATTTGAATGTCTACTTCAGTCTTCTACTTATACTTGAAGCTTTGTGAAGTAGCCGTTGCAAACTTTTCGTCCTTACAGTTCTTCAATTTCTCTTCTCTTTATATCTTTCGAATCTACCCTTTGGAGACATATTCCAGGACGTTTAGAGATAGAAATTTGAACGTTGAGGCTTGATAAAATTATGTTGATAAAATCTCGTTTGTCTTCAAGCAATTCGTTTGAGAGAGGTGCACGAGAATGCAATGTGGAATCTTCAGATTGGTTGACATTGCTGAAGTTTGAGAGACGCGCGGAGACACTGAGAAATGGTGCATGTTAGAGAATTCCCTTTTACCTTGGACTTTAGTGAGGGAATCTTGACATTCCGTACTGACACCTTTTGTCTTGTGAGTACCACTAGAAATATTCTTTAATTTCACCGCTTTTTAACCTAAAAAGCAACTAAAGAATATTCCGTTTCTCACAGAAAACATTAGTAGCACATTTGTCAATTAATTCTCTAAGTGTCAAAGAAATAAGCTTTTAATAAATAAAAGCTAACTCAGTACAACTGAGTAGATATACTTCTAAACTACGTAGTACTCAGTCAGCTTTTCCTACTCTAAGCCGTAACATAATTAATTACTCGGTAAATTGAGCTGTTTTCTCTTAAACACACTCTAGTGAGCCTCATTAATTGAGAGTATACTTAGTACTCAATTAATATCACTATCCTAGTTAGTTCGCTCTTTCCAAAACTTTTAAGTACTATGAGGTACTATTAACTTGGGTTCTACAAAATGATTTGAAAATAATACAATTCGGAACCCAAACTTGTTTTGTACCCGAATATAATCAAAGAATTTTATTAAGAAAGATGAAAAAAATGTCAGAATTATTTCCTCAAGGAAATATTTTTTTCAATAAAAATTCCTTTCGTTTTGTCGAGAGAACAAATATTTTTTCTAAAATTTTTCGGTCCATTTCCAAGAAAAGATTTTTTTTCTAATATTTTTTTCCTCCCTTATTGGTTAAAAAGTTCCTCTATTTATAGGGGAAATTCCCTTGTAAAAGAGGAAACTGGCCAGGCCGTGTCATCCTCGCCGGTACTTGCTGGAGAGGTCGTGCTGGTGCTAGCGAGAAAAAAATGCTGGCGAGGTCGTGCTGGCGAGGTCATGCTGGCCTCGATCTTTTTATTATTTTTTTTATTAATTAATTTTTCTATTTTTATTAATTAAAAAAAACTTTAATTGATTCTTTTTGAAGTTCCTTCAAAATATTCATTTAAGTCCTTAACAAAAATTGGTGAAGAGGATAGCTCCCATTTGAAAATCATTTGGATAGTCGAAACCTGTGTGATTTAAGGATAAAATCCCAAAAAGCCATCATCATCGAATGCGCGAGCTGGTATAAAATCTTGTGCTCACAACGCCTTTTCTCCTAAAAAAATCAAAGGGATATTTCGTTTCTCACAGAAACTGTTAGTAGCATATGTGTCATTTAATTCTCTAATTGTCAAAGTAGCTCAGCTTTTATCTTAAAAAGTTAACTTAGCACAGCTGAGTAAATATCTTATAAACTATGTAATACTAAGCTTAACTAAACTTTTTTTACTCTAAGCCATAACTTAATTAATTACTCAGTAAACTGAGTTGTTTTCCCTTAAATAAACTTAAGTAAACTTTATTAATTAAGAGTATACTTAGTAGTCAATTAATTTTACTATCCTAGTCAGTTTGTTATTTCCAAAACGTTTTAAGTACTGTGAAGTACTATTAACCTGGGTTCAACAATCTCCTCCATTTTAGACAAATAGCAAAATAGGTAGTAGAAGAGATAAATTAAATAGATATTTTAAAGGTATCGAAATACTTGGAAAGTGATGTAAGAATCTTGTGAGAACGAGATTTTGTATCAGCTTGTGCTTTTGATGATGACGGTTTTTCCGGATTTTATCCTTGAATCACACTAGTTGTGACTGTCCAAATGTTCTTTAAATGGGGGCTCTCCTCGTAAAAAAATTTATAAATAAAATAATGTTTTGTGTCCTAAATACATATTTAGGACCGTAAAAAATAATTAAAATCCTCAAAGTGAAAATTTAAAGGCTTAAAATATTTTTAAGGACCTAAATAAATATTTAAAGGTCCAGAATATATTAATAAAGATAAAGGAAATATAAATAAAATTTAATTTTGGTTTTTTTGGGTTAATGGCTAGCCAGCAAATATTAACCACATATATTTTAACTAGGCCACATGGGCCTCACCAAAATTAAATCAAACATATGTGTAAATATTCACGTTGTGTTATATCTTGTGCTAACCTTTGTGGATGCAAGTAGATTATGTTAGATGTATGTCTAGGATTTTATTTTCCTTCGGGTGTTGCAATTATTTTTAAAGGAAATGTAGTTAATAGATTAGGCGGGCGGTTGCATCCCCCGCGATTTTGTAATTTATTAATTTATTTTTCCGTATTTATTTATTGCACTATTGATGTATTTATTGCTTTCTGCATTTGCAATAAATCATACCATAAACATGAAATTGACATAATTTTGAATATGCATTATTAAGAAACACGGTTTTCTGTTGATGTAATTTAATGTGATCCAATAAGAAGTAAGCAACTTATCCAGAACTCGAATCTTTGTGTCTTAGTGTGTTGTCCCCCATACGTTAAGCCTCACAGGACTTTAATTCCTGGAAGAGCTAATCTAGGTGGCGACTCTACACTAAGAGATAACGATTTCAGGTTTTGACAATTTAAATCGATTTCGTTTTCTCTTTTAAACCTTTCGGGTCCCAGACCTGAATTTTATTTTCACAAAAACACCCTGGTAGACCGTGCCCCTCATCTCAACGCGCTCTTGGCCCATCACATTCCGTGTCATTTGCTCACAACACCCACATGTTGAGCGAATTCCTTAGTCAGTGTGAATTCCCCCATACTGAGTGTATTCTCTTCAGTTAGCACAACTCCCCCATACTTAAGAATTTCCTTCAATTTGGGACTTTGTCTTACTTCTGCTTTTTCTTTAAGGTTGGTCTCTTTGTATGTAATCCTGCATCAACTTATCAATAGACAACATCATACATACTTAGCAAAAACTAAAAAAGTTAAGAACTTCTTAACTTGGGTAAAAGATCAAAATTAATCAGTGCACAAATTGTGTCGTAAGCTAAGGTTACAAATTTTTCCTATTACAAGATTTGCTTATACTAGACACATAGACTTTTTTGCAATGTTGTGAAGAAGAGGTCTATCCAGAAGTCTTGTTTTGATTAGAGGTTTGCTGTTGTTGCTGTTGATGATGATGAGGTGGATACTGAGGACGCTTAGGCAGAGTTCCCTTATTTAAATTAGCTATCTTGAGGGAACCTTCAGCTACCTTCTCCCCCATTGAGATTTATCCCTTTACAATTTGCTCCACGTAGACATTAAAGGAGTCTAAAGTAGATTGAAAATTCTCCTGCTTTCCAATGATTTAAGGGGAATTCTCCTACTCTAGCATCTCTTTATTATAGTTGTTAAAAAATCTTGATCGTTCAGTTCAGTAAGGAGCAAATGATGGCAACTGAAAAGATAAAATATTTGATCAAATCCCTAGCATGTGAATTGTTGAAAACACTACAACAGAGCTCTGAAATTAGAGGTAGAGAGAGCAATCTTCAGCTTCGCTTCCATATCGAGGATCCTTGGGCAAACAGATGACATACACCTTGTAGTGTAGTTAATGTCCTTAGCATCATACATTCTGGTTGTCACAATCTGTGCTACATTATTCTGAAGATCTTCGATTTTGCCTTTAAGTACATTGAGCTTCTTGTACACTGAGAGACCACTTTCAGAGTCCAAGGACTCAGTAGGTTCTGGAAAATTCTTTCCCATAGAGTCAAAGATAGTCTTTTATGCTTTTGAGACATTTTCTTCTTTGTTGTCATTGATCTCCTTGCTTACAACATCAAGTTTCTTGGTTAGAGCATCAATATTCAACACAGGCTTTTGATCAGCTTTCTTTGACACTTCATTCACAACTTTCAAAACTTGATCGATCTTTGAATCTTGGTTGATTATGAATCTGGACATACTTTCCAGCACCTTCGCCATGCTGCGCCGTATATCCTTAGTGGTCTCCACCTCCTTGAGCACATTATTAAGTTTGTGGTTAGTGCTCTTCTTGATTTTGGCCTGCTCTTCCCCAAACTTATGAAACTGTATAGCTTGAGTTTCCATTATGAAACTCAAACTACCCAGCTGCTCAGTAGCAGCGTCTACACTACACTTTATCTTTCCTGCAACCGCATTAGTGAGTGTAGTAAACATGGGGATAGATGTAACAACTGTGCCAAGCTAAGCTGTAGAATTTGATAAGCTGGTTAAGATAAGAGCCATCTTATCTACCAAGATCTTGGTCCTCTCCTTGGCTAAGTGATTTCAAATCACAAACAGATTGCCTTGAATCTTTTCAAACTCTTTAAAGTAGATAGATTCAGAGGGATCGAATTTTGGGAGCTTAGCCTTGGGTTTTGTGGATAAGTCCGTCAGTTCTTAGGCTAGCAACAATTTGCTAACTACCCCATCTAACTCAGCATCAGATTTAAGGGTTGAAAATTTCTTCCTGGACAACTCCCTTACCTAAGCCAAGATTGATGAATCAACCAAGTCCTCTTGGACTGGCTTACTGTTAGGTTCAGGTACTTCACTGGCTGTAAAATTGACCTCAGTACCATCACCACTTGTATCCATGTTGAGGAGTTCTTAGCATTAAGAACTTCTCTAATCGTAGGTATTAGAGGGGTTGAGGATGGGTTTGAAGAAGTGGTTGGTTTAGAAATTTATGCATTTGAAGAAATGGGTGTTGGTTTAGATTTTTTAGGAAAGGAATTATTTGTGTGTTGGGAAGAGAAGAGGCTTTGTTTTGAGTGTTAGATGGGGAAGAAGGTTGGGGAAAAGAATTATCAAGAACATGAATAGAAGAATTTACAGTATTAGAAGATTGAGGTTAAGGATTTGCAGAGAGATTAGGGTTAGGATTTACAAAAGAAGTAGGGGTAGGATTTAAGAGTACCTTTGGGTTAGCCGTATGATTCAAGGATGGGTCAGCTTGTGGTACATCAGGCTGAGTAGGAAGTTCCTCAGTTTGAGTGAAAGTGGGTGTAGGGATGTTGGGGTCAGGAAGATTAGACTCTTCCTGATTAAAGATTATGGCTGCTCCAACATCCTCATCACTGCTCACCATCTGGATATTTTTCCTTAGAGGCCTATGGGTGGCAGTGCGCTTGCGTTGAGTTCCTCTAGCCTTAGTGAATATTTCCTCCACGTGGGCTGTAGTGCTTGGACTTAAAGTTTATAGTCCTCTTCCTTAGTTTTCTTGGAGTCACCTTGCTCCTCAGTTTCCTAAGAAATTTCCAATTTAAGTTTTCTTCAGCGCAAGGTCTCTTGTGCATCCACAACATCTTCTTCTTCTACCTGTTACTTTGCCTCAACTTCCCTCTGAGTACGAGTCTTGGCTTTCATTTGCCTTCTTTGCCTTGCTGGGAGCTAGGCAGGCATGTCTCCTACCCTTGTTTTTATGGGCTCTTCTTCTTAGCCCTGGAAGATGCAGCTTTAGGCTTAAGAGAGGTCAAAGTTGCTGTAACTTGCTCCATTTTAGCTGATAGAGGAACATTATCGCTAATGTCCTCACTGCCTCCCTCAAAATCAACCATAAAGCCATCTTCCTCCTCCTTAGGCACATTCGAAGGCAATACTAATGGTACACACTTGAGTTCCCTCTTCTCTTATGCTTTGTTGTACCTAGTATGCACTTGGTTGTGATACAACTTAGTGAAGTGATGTAAATCCAATGTCTTCTTTACAAGCACCACTGTATCTCTTGGCCCTCCAAGATACGAGGCTACATCCACTTTCACTACCTTCATTAAGGCAGTTATGACGTGACCATAATGATAGATAGTAGTCACCTTGGTCAAGTGGTGAAAAATCACCACTGCCTAGTTAATCCTCTTACCCTCCACCATATGGTAGACTACACACCTCTCAAAATAGGTGCAGCTAGTAACAGACCCCATCTTAGGTAACAACAGCTTCACCACCATCTTATGGCAAGATCTAGCGATCAAGCTCATCCCTGATGCAACTATCTCCCTTGAAACGTAGTTTTATGGGAGCTCCCAATCTTCAGAGATGACAATGGCATTTTCATCACCAGTTCTTTTGAGCAAAGTGCATTTGTGAGGCATGTTGAGGATGCTCGCAATCAGTCTCAAGAAGATAAGGTGGGAGTTTCCATCAATTTCCACCATCAAGACATCATTAAAACCCTGGATAGTGTAGAGATTTGAGTAGAAAGCCCTAATGAGTCCTGCAATAGCTAGACCCTCAAGTTGTACAAGTTGGCTTAGATTATGCTATGTGATAATTAGGTGCATGGTGCGATTCCTGAGAAGGCTCTCATCATCCATTCCATAAAATGGGCCAAAATCCAGATTGGATGCCCATTCAACCTTAGTGAATAGAGTTTCTTCAAGGAGAGTGATCTTCTCATGCTTTCCCTCAGCATTCACAATAATGCTATACTTTGATGTTGCTTGAAGTTTGAAAGTTGTCTTGGTAATCACCATTTCAATGAGAGGAGAAAAAAGTTTGAGTTAAAAGGGATTAGGGTTCTTTGCTTTGGAAAATGATTAGGATTCGAGAATGCAAGTAGCCTCTCTCTTCAACTCCTTTAGCTTTTATAGACTTCTTCCACTTGCAAAGATACGTGGCGCTTGCACAATGATAGATTGAAAATAACGCTAAGATTAACACTTGATAAATTAACTTAGTAAAATGGTGAGTTTAGCAGTGAATGTTTCCAATTCAAAAGCACATCTTTTGAAAATATGGGTTTTTTATTTTAACTGTGAAACTGAATCTCATGGTGTTACTTAACAATCAAACAATGTTACGTGTTACCTCATTTGGCTGAATTTGATTTCCAACACTTAGCCAAAATTCTTGATTTTTCTTGAAATGGGGTTCGCCATACTAATAAGCTACCTTAGAACATTGAACTGATCCTTTGGTAATGGTTTGGTGAATATGTCAGTATACTATTCCTTTAAAGGAACATACTCCAGTTAAACATCTCCCCTTAACACATGATCCCTTATGAAGTGATGTCTTATATTGATATGCTTCATCTAGCCATGTTGAACTGGATTTCTGGATATGTTAATTGCTCTCTTGTTATCACACATAACTTCAAGGCATTTAGAATTTATACCATAATCTTCTAGTTTTTACTTAATCCATAGCAGTTGTGCTACGCAACTTCCTACTGCTATATACTTAACTTCAGTTGTACTTAGTGAAATAGAAGTTTGCTTCTTGCTATACCACGAGATAAGATATTCTCCAAGGAAATGGCATCCTCCTGTGGTGCTTTTCCTTTTGAGCTTGCTCTACCATAGTCAGCATCTGTGAATCCTCTTGGAGTGAAATCAGTGTTATTAGGATACCACAGACCTGCATTAAGAGAACCTTGCAAATACCGGAGAATTCTCTTAACAGTTGCTAAGTGAGATTCTCTGGGGTCATCTTTATAACGTGTGCAATAGCACACAACATATTGAATATCAGGCTACTAGCAACTAAATAAAGAAGAGAACCGACAATACCTCTGTGGAACTTACTGTCTACTGGTTTACCAGCTTCATCCTTATTTAAGATAGTATCATTGGCCATGGGAGTGGACATTGGTTTTGAGTGCTCCACATCGAACTTCTTAAGGACTTCTTTGGCATACTTTGCTTGAGTGATGAAAATTCCATCTTCACTTCGCTTGATTTGAAGCCTAAGGAAAAAGTTGAGCTCTCCCATCATTGACATTTCAAACTAGCTCTTCATCTAATTGCTGAACTCCTTTCACAGCTTCTCATTAGTTACTCCAAATATGATATCATCCACATAGATTTGGATTAGCAACACATCTTTCCTTCACCCGATAAACAGAGTCGTATATGCTTTCCCTCTTTCATGGCCTTTTCTGATAAGGAAATTGGTCAGCCTCTCATACAAGCTCTTGGAGCCTGTTTCAATCCTTAGAGAGCTTTTTTCAATTTGAAGACATGCTGAGGATTCTTCAGATCTTCAAAGCTTGGAGGTTGGTGGACAGAGACTTCCTCTTGAATGAATCCATTCAAGAATGCACTTTTAACATCCATTTGAAACAATTTGAAGTTCATAAAAGCATACAGGATTCAAATTGCTTTAAGCCGGGTTATAAGAGAATAAGTCTCATCATAACTGATGCTTTCTTGCTGATTGTAACCTTAAGTAACAAGCCTGGCCTTGTTCCTGACAATAATGCCATCTTCATTGAGCTTGTTCTTGAAAACCCATTTGGTGCCGATGATTGATTTTCCTTTGAGCTTTGGAACTAGATCCCACACATCATTGTGCTTGAAATGATCCAGCTCCTCTTGCATTGCGATCATCTAATAATAATCTCCTTCCACATCTTCAAACTTCTTGGGTTCAATCAATGACATAAAATCTGGATGGATCATCATCTTGCTGAACTGACCTTGCATCATCAACAATACTATCGAGCGGATGGTTGCGATGAGTCCTAATCTCCCTTGGTAGACTCGGATCAACAGCTGGAGGATCTGCAATAGGTTGCTGAGGTGGAGGTTGATCTTCACCATCGTTGAAGTTGATTGAAAGATCATCATCTTCTTTGACTTCCTCAGCTACAAGTTCTTATGCTGGGTTGGGCAACATAGAGAGTGGAATGATGAGAGGATTTCCTTGCTAGGTTACTCCTTCATCTTCATCAGATAGATGTTTATCTTCATTGTTAATTTAATCGAAATCTACATGCATAGATTCCTCTAATAAGCCCATTCTTTTGACATATATTCTATATGCCCTACTGTTAGTTGAGTATCCCAGAAAGATACTATGAGCACGAGATTTTATACCAGCTCACGCGTTCGATGATGATGACTTTTCGAGATTTAATCCTTGAATCACATAAGTTTTGACTATCCAATTGATCTTTAAATGAGAGCTCTTCTCGTAAAAAAAATGTTTTGGACCATAAATAAATATTTAGGATTGTAAAAAAATATTTAAGAGCCTAAAAGTGAAAAATCAAAGACTTAAAATATTTTGAAGGACCTAAATAAATATTTAAGGGTTTACAATAATTTAATCATTTATATATATATATATATATATACACACACACACACACACACACACACACACACACACACACACACACACACACACACACATGTATAGATATGTATAGATATATATATATAGATTTACATAAATATACATGTATATATATGTGTGTATAT